>OOFH01075922.1:0-10042 GCA_900323355.1 Merlangius merlangus
CGGGTCTTCTCAATGCCGCGGAACGCTCCGTTCACTTGCAGAGATAGTAGTCCGGTAACTCGTCAACCCCAGCGTCTTCGGTTGCTAAGCGACGTCAACGTCTTTGGCGGACTATTTCACTGCTGATCAACACTACGAATGCTGGTAACGAATAAATTGTAAAAAGACACCATGTGAAGTTATTTTTTCGTTTTGGCAAGTAACCGTGTAATAAGCGGGCTAATGTATAGAACGTCACCGGTCATTATCGAAAATAAGCCCTTAAGGGCGAAGCAAGACACCACCGCTGCGCATCGGTGTCCTGTTCGCCCTGTCGGGGCTTATTTTACCTATAATGGCCGACGTTCTATACATTATTCCTTACATATATATTTAGCAGAGTAGGCCTAAGTAACAAATATGTACAAAGTTACACACATGTATTAAAAAAATGTCGTGTTGAAATCGGGCTCGGGCTCATGATTACAGTTAATGTGTCGGGCCGGGCTCATACAGAACGTGCACAGGCTCGGGCCGGTGTGGGCTTGATTTTCTGGGGCCGATCTAAGCTCTACTAAAGACTGCTCAGCGAAGCCACCTTGGGGAAGGAAGAGTCACGAGGCTTATGTGCATTGCAATGCAAGCAGCAGAGACACTCTCGATACATTTGACTTTAAGTCAGCAGCGGCACGCTTCACAGCTGCCAAATATCGAAAGAAGTAAAAAAAATAAAAACGTTAAAATTAAACCTTCCAGGTCACATGACCGGCACCAATTTTTTCTAGCGGAACCACTGCCTCACACATGACATGAATACAGATAGTTATGTATCATCAACAGGTGGAAGGCTCTGTACAGCATCCAAAATCATCTCAAATTCAATTTGTCCTGCTTTCACAGACACACACCTTGTGCATGGCCTCCCAGGTCGAAGGTGGTGAAGGTCATGCCAGCGATCGTCAGCTCTTCAGACGCTGGTGGGAAAACACGGGAGCATGGTTACTTTAGTTCAAACTTGGTGATCAGGTGTTATGGTATACTTGAAGCTGCCATGTCAAGTGTATATGCATAGCCCTTTATCACAATCACAACAGGGAACTTCGTCAAGCTTGAGTAGAAAAAAAGTAACGATAAGAAACAATAAACAAGATGCATCCCTGTCAGGGGACGGCTATGACAGCATGTGTACGATTGAATAACAAATAGTCACAAAAATAAAGCATATTCCATAATGTAAAAAACTATTTTTTTTTTAATGCATTTTTATGATCGATGTTGACAAATAAATGGTAAGAGTGCTAGAAATGATATTGCCCAGAAACGAAAGGCAACCAGGGTCTGGCGGGCAAGGCATCTTCTATTGGTGCATGGTGAGATTTCATCAGACCTTATTTTTTGGTGGACAGACATTAGCGTAGAGAGCAGCAGCGTGCAGCTGCCTCTGCCAGCTGGTTCACAAGAGCCAATACGAACACAAACACCATTCGCCTGTTCAACAATCACCAATTTCCTAGAACAATTCCCTAATTACATTCAGGTCCATTCCATGATGTTATTACGATTACACGTGTATTGGCCGTAGCTGTGGTATACAATATCTGGCTGTCAAGGTGCTAGAGGGGCAGGGACTATTAAATAATACCATCAGATCGTTGCATCGTTCGTCCCATCACCCACGCACACGAGCACCAACCGCTTAGCTTGTATGTATCCGTCCGTGATGAAGATACACAGCTTGACCCTTGGCCTGACCCCACCTACCGCTCAGGTTGGTATGGAACTGTACATTGTAACACCCCTGGGAAAAGGCTCTAACCCTGGACATTTATGTGGAGGGTTTACTTGAATATGGAGCCAACCATCAAAGGAAGACTGACTAATACCCTCAAACCTCTAAAACATTAGAGTAAAGGTGTCCTCATACCAAACCAAATATATATTTCTCAGCTCATCGGTTATCGTCAGGCAGAACAGAGCGTCGGTACAGTGTAGTTGTGGCGTAACCATGAGTCCATATCGTATTGGATCACCACAATAGAAGATTGGTCATAAACAAAAAGAACAAAACACATCTAAAACATCAGTCTAAGAGCCTGCGCGTGTGCTTGTGTACTCACTTGGATGCAAGGTTGGCACATGTTGTCCCAGTCGGTCATCTTTGAGCATGTGCAGGAGCGTTGTCTTGCCAGCATTGTCCAGGCCAAGAAATACTAACTTGCCAGATTTCTTATACAGTCCTATAAAAAAAATGAAATGTGCATTACAGGGCAGTGTTATAAAAAAATAAAAAGGGTTTTAGATCCAGGTTGAAACCAGTTCCAAAAGAACGTTCCCAGGAACAGTGTTTAAGGGTTTGAAAGAAAACACACTTGCGCTCAAGGCAGTTAGCCCCAGGAAGACTGGCTTATCCGCCAATAAAATTAATATTGTGACAGTGATGTCCTTGACGAAGCCATGCTACAGTTTTGGCAGAAACATATTCTTGGCGAACAAAGAGAAATTCAAGACATAAGAATGAGATATTTTGCTTTTGGAACACCTGGTCACTAGATATATGCTTTTTTTATCTACAGCAATATTGTGATAGGGTTCAGTTTACAGAATAACGTGATCATTCTAACACAAAAACCTTGAAGCATTAGTGGCATTCAATCCTTATACTGCAGAGGCAGTTCCAATAGAAAAATAATAACTTGTATATTTCGCTCTGAGATATTTGGCTTTATTTCTTTATTGAATTCTTAGCTAGCCAAAAGGCTTAGTACCTAGGACTGAGCCATCTGGGAAATATACATAATTATGGGCAATTTTACACAACAGCAATTCATATCACGTGTACTTATGAATTTAAAATACTATTCCAAACTGTCTAATAGAAGATCGTTATGTTGAAGAATATGGACATTTGAAGTGAGGTATTGGACTAAAACTACTTTTTCTTTCTCAAATATTATTTGATAATCTCAAGGTCTTCCCCTCTTAATACAGTTATGTGAGGAAGTCAAATAATGAGCCTTAAGCAAGTCTCAAGAGGAAGCGATGACACCCAGGCGCCCTTTGCTCTCATGTGAAACTGCACCAGTCCACGTATGACACAGGTTGGCTGACTCAGGGATTGCATGCGATGACGCCTCCCTGGATGACAAGGCAGCGACCCGTCGGACAGGGAGAGCCGGAGAAGCGGCTCTGCACTCTCATCGACATGTATGCACAAAACACCCGTTTCCGGAGGCAGAGAGAGAGGTCTATGGCCATGCGGTAACATGAGAGAGAACCGGGATGTCATGGCTTCGATTGGGGAGTTTTCAAATTCCTTTGAAAACGTATTTTGGTCAACTCATTGTTAGGTCAGGTGTGCCCTTTTATCGACGGGCCGGGCAAGAGTAATGCGAGCACACGTAAACTTAGTGTTTACATTTTTTTTAAAAGCTAACCTTTTTTGGTGGAGACGCTTCAGAGATGAAGCCGTAAAAAGGTAAAAGACAATACTTAACAAGCTTCACAAAAACATCCCTAACCAATCAAATGTCCAAATCACTTCATCGTGTTCTACCAAAGAGTGCCCCTGCCACTCATAGCATTATAGCACATTGCTCTTTGTGGTCAGACATTTTGTTGGCAATATCCTGCTATTTTGACCATAACTCTGTACCCTCTGACGCACATTGAAAGACCAAAGAGCTATATTGTCATTGTTACGATTCCTGGCAGGACGGCAAAGGCAAAACACTGGCAGATTCTTTACAACAACGAAATCTTGGAAAACCTCATACAGAGCTCTTCACAGGGACCACCCCCTTTAGAACGTCTCAGGTTACCGAAGTGAATTTCAAACGCATTCACTGCTCTGTCTGACGGCTCAAAAAAATCTTTCTACAAAGGGTTGAAAAGGTTTCCCAATGGCCACAACCCTTTTGCGATACGTTCTTAGAACCCTCCTTGCGCAGTAGCGTCATAATGAGCAATGCTGTAAATGAATTGTGCCATGAACCATCTCTGTATACTATAAGTTTCTGATAAGCTTGAGCCCCTCTGACGTTTGCCCAAAAAATGTGTGGATGAAGAGCTGATGAATCAGATATATATGTGGTAATAATCTTAATAATAACGTTGTCCACATCTCAAAATACAGTATGCAGCATGTTGGAAGGAGATATCCTGGTTGCTGGTAAACATAAATGATCCTAGAGTCCAGTGTTGGTTGGGATATGATGGTTTGATCACCTGAACCAGTATAGACTTTTAAGCCTATTATGGGTGGGGGTATGGTCAATTGGCATCGCTTTGGATAATGGATCATGTGTTTTGATATTTTCCTTATTAAACAAACCCAAACGATGGTTTGACCATATGACATTGCAGTTGTAACTACGACAAAAGACAATTAATCGACCAAAATGCTTTTTAAACGTGAATACGTTGCCACCCAGAGGAACAGGACAAGTGTGTGTGTGTGTGTCTGTACTCACCTAGAAACTGCAGTACACTACTGAAACCACTATAAATCCAATCAAATATGAATGACATATCCAAAGCTGTCGAATCCTGTAGTGGAGAAGAAAAAACTAAATTAATCACAAAAATACTATCAAAAACAATCGTAGGAATAAATTGTAGCACATAAAGCTAGAACTTACAATGGTCTGGGCCACTACAAAAACTGTCTCAGTAGAGCAACTCAGTGAGTAGTACTGTCAGGAGTACTTGTTACCAGATTACCAACAAAATAAAATGATATGCAGCTCTATAGATAAGTGCTTTGGTTATGACTCATCCTTTGAACATTAGTCAGGATCACTTTACACAACAAGGTGGGTCATAATATAACTGAGGTCTGATTGGAAGATAGGAAATTGAAATTCTGTGTTGCCTACCCAACATGGGAGGTTAACACCTTTTGATTGACAGAACAAAATGACTGGAGGGTCTAGGTATACTCTATTTTAATGTCCAGAACTGGGACCATCTCCCCAGGACTCATTAACGCCAATCAAGGAGTTCTGACAAGAGATAATGCACTACCATAAGAACCATGAGTGAAATTCAATCAATGTGTGATAAAAACAATGGAATTCTACAAGAACATGCAGCCAGTGATTATCTTGCATCAGTGTGGCTCTTTGGACAGGAGTTTCAGAGCAATGATGATTATCAGATAGTCTTCACATACCTCCCATAAGCGATCAGAGATCTGTGTTGTCAACACCATTTCAAATTAAACCATTCACAACTCTTAGCACTAGGACTTAAACAATTTAGAATTTGACAACTAATTCATTGATACATTTTGATAATCAATGTTTATCTGTGAAAGATTATAAAAAAAACTTTTAATCCACAAAAACATTTGGCTGCCTATCAAAAAATATGTTTGTAACAAGGGACAACCAGTATCCTACCTAATTGTATGCAAGCTTCCTCTATTCTTTCCTTACATACTACTGACATCTGAAACCCACAAGTAAGGAGCAGTGTGGGGTCATGTTGAGTAACATGCAAACAAGCCAGGGACTAAAGAGTACAGTAGGCAAAGGTTAAAGCCATGCAAAACCCAGCTGAGCTACACGTCAGCAGGAGATAGGCTCCTGTCTCTCATCGTTCCCCTCCGCCTTCTCAGAATGACTGCTGTGACAGAGTGGGCCGGCATAACAGGCTGAGACTCAAACATATGAACTTTTGAAGCAGCCAAGTCAGCTGCATATGCTGGCGAGATGGGCACCGACATCCACGTTCAACAAGTCTCTTGTCTACCAACAGGCGCTCGCACTACACTTACAGCACCGGACATAGCACCTTATGTAAACATATTACTTTAAAGTTGCCCAACTGGCCTGGGTATTGGGAGCACAATAAACAAGAAGACGGTTTGATTGTGCCTTCCATAACTATTGACTCACAAGTGAGATGATCAGAGACGTTTTAAATTGTCAAAAGTTGGGAATTGTAATACGAATTCAAGGGAACAGATATTCAACACAACAAACCGGTTACCAACATAGACTGTAGAGAGCAAAATAGTTTTCATGGGACAGTGACCTAGACATAGGTAGGTTCCAACGAGTAATATTACGATTTTCAGTTATTATTAAACTGAAAATAGGGTTAGGTTTTAAATTCTGAGAAAGAATGATCTCTCATCCACATCATACGTTGCCCCAGTCAATCTACACAAGAGGCTTATTATAATCAAAGATATAACTATAAATAAAGGACAGAAGCCAAATGACATTTTCCGAGACTTCAAATGTGGATTCATTTAAGGACCGCTTTTACAACAGCCCTTGTAGTCGTCCAGTTTTTTTCTTTTTCTTAAATCATTTCTTCTGTATAGGGTTGATCTGTATTAAAAACTAAATGTGTGCAGTAGAAGTCGACATATTTAATACACACAATGCAAAAGGCCACATATGGCGACAGCTATACATATACCAGATGATTCTACTGTCAAACCAGTAACATTACAGCCGGTAGTCGCGTTGTCATCGCTAGTTCCCTTTACTGCACATAAAGGGAGCTTTCGTGAACTCTGAAACACATTCAAATTCTATAATAAAGCCCGTGTACATCAATTATCCTCAAACATTAAGGTGAGGCCGGCTAACAGGGTCGCTAACTTGAACCTTCTAGCTACGTGTCACGTCCCGATACTACGTAGCACTGCTAGCGATGCTACGGTAGCTAACCCTTTGGTTAAAATACACACTGGAATACTAGATACATTTGGATTCATCAAACGGTGAGATTCTGTTCTAAATTTATATAACATGTGACGTTATTCAGCTGTATGGTTATCCGGGGTCGTATATTACGCCGTACAGCTCAGGGTTAGCAGCGCTAGGGTCCCTCCATTAGCCCCCATGACAACTCGTTAGCTGTGAGAGCTTTTGAGCGTCAGCTCTCACACCGAGGGTTAAGGCGTAGATCCCATCGTTGCAAATACATGGACAGACTTACCCGCTCGCTATGTGTAGATAAATTCACCTAGTCTGTACACTTTTATAACCATTAAAATTGGTCCTGAAGACAAAAGAAAGCTTTAAGTGTCGGTCTTCTTCGTTCTTTCGTGTTTTGTTACTAAGCCACGACACTGCAATGGCTGTTCAACAACTCCCCGTTTTGCCCAGCCGCTTCCGGTCTGTGTTCCACACTCACCTCTCCGGTAGGAACACAACAAGTTGAACAGAAAATATGACGATAATCTCTTATAATATATATATATTATATATATATTTAATATATTAAGCACATAAATGAAATTTGATGAGCTTGAATCAATGTTAACTGCGTCACGTTTTTATACATCTATCACTTTTGTTACATAAGAGGTGATGACATTAGCTATAAAGCCAGACGTAAAGTGGCTTCACAGTCACACCTGTACCTTTTTCTTCTATAGCCAGCCGTGTTCATCACCTGGGGGCTTGGTTCAACTAATGGTTCATACTTCAGTATTGAAATGTCAGCGGAATTCAGTAACATCAAACGGGTCTCCACATTTGAACAAGAACACTTGTGGCTGTGGTTCTGTTTTTCTGTTTCCAGTACACTGAAAACACAGAGACACCAGAGGAAGTGCCACGTGTAAGAACTGCGCATGCCCGGGGAATACGTTGATCCTGCCAGACCATCCCGACTTCCTGTGGAAGGAGAGAAGTGTTTTACACGATTATCTATCCGAGGCCTACGTTTATACTCTAACGGGCAATGGCTCTCCTCGTCACCCTGTGATGTCTAACTAGTCAGGGAGTTTATTTAGTAAGTTATCACAGGACGTCAACAAAGTCGCCACTTTAATTAGACGTCCTGCTGTCACCCGGTTTGCGTTAATTCGGCTACACTGTTAGCCGGAGGCGCAAGCTAACGCTAGTCGTTCGCATTAAGATTCTGTAATTGTGATCCAGGTGTCTATTTCGAGATGTCAAGTACGGGGTTCAACTCTCGTAACGGGACAGGGCAGACCTATGCAAACGGTAAGTTGTGATTGTGAACATATGAAGCATATCTGCCCCTCTGTTAGCTAGTTGGGTCGCTTATAGGGGCAAGCTAACTCCGCTAACCTTAGTATGAAGTGTGTCAAACTTGGCGTGACTTCCTAATTTAATGTTTTTTCTCGTGGTCTGTACGTTTCTTTTACTGAAGTTGGCAGCACGGAACATGTTGGGATAATGTTGATGTTTAACTACCCGATGTCATACAATATTGAATCAGTGGTAACGTTGCCTAGTTTGTGGTTGTTGTTAGTGATGGTGGGGCTTATCTACTTGATTAGGACTGTCAGCGACACTCAAACTAGCAAAGTTTGATTCCATTGTAAATTTTCTTAGGAAGCAATCGATACATACACCCATACTAATTTGTTTCTGTATGTTATTTCGTTTAATAAAGATGATGCGATTGAGATAATAGCCCTTATTTGATTAATGACACTTCCCTAATATAAAAACATAAAATCCACTTAATAATTATGCCGAGAGTTCCACTAATTTCTTACAGATATAATTGGAATATAACTCAATGGGCGGGTTTCAATTTAACTTTTCACTGTGTATGTGGCACATTGGGAAGATCCAGATGTGTTGTATGCCAAATAACGTTATTGTTACTCAACCATAACCTTGTTCATTTCGGAGCTCCTGCCACATCCCTATTTGGTTCTATATATTTTTAAGGGATAACTACGAATGACTTTAGGGTCAATGTCTAAATCATTGCTTTTCGGGTGTTTTCAAGCATTTTCTATTACTGTTAGCAGTTTGAGACTATTTGTAATTTAACCAGAGTCTCTGTTGACTAATCATCTCGCAATTAGCTACTCATATCACTTATATTGTTCTTATCTCTCCCCCACACAAGTCTATTAAACAGCTTTGCTATTGCTGTCCTTTGTACTCTGATCAATTTAAATCAAACATGTCAGAGTAGAAACTCTCAAAACCAACTACTTGAGGTTTAGTTGAAGAAGGCGTCTTTAGCCTTATTCAAGAAGCTAACATATAACATCTACCACCAATACATTACCATAGGTGGTTATTATTGAAATAATTTCCTGTAAGTATTAATTGTAAGTATGTAAGTATTAATACAATTAGTTGGAATAATTAAATCATAAGGCCCAATTTTTTTCTCCCACTCTTTGATACCTTTTTTCTACCTCTTTTCCATGCAAAATACATGTAAGTTGACATCAGGAACCAGCTCATGTGGACCTCTAGTTGAAAACACGGGTCCGATATCAAACCCTCATACAGCACCCAACAACATAGCTTTCTCACATAAGTCGAGCTGCAGCAGATCTTTATATTTTATTGGCATGTGATGATATTGCTTCTTGCTACATACAGAAAACATTCAATGCATCCCGTATAGCAGCACTGAAGTTTAGTACTGTTTAGTATTGGACAACTAGACCATGAAGAGGTTTTCCTAGCCATGTTCCTTCCCTGGAAAGCAATAACATCTAGATTATTCCTGCATATCCGTTTTTTTACATAGGTAATGGCACTTAAAAGAATGTTAAACTATTCCGTTACTCTTATTTTCTTTTCTTGGAAAAATCATTTATCTGTCTGCCCACAGTTGGGAATATGTTCCATCTATTAGTTAGTTTGAGAGTTGTTGATGTGTCTAGTTGATTTCACGTAAAGTAGTTGATGCTAGTTCTTCTAACCAGACTCTGTGGTTTCCCTTCTATTTTAAAGGTCCTTCCCAGAACCCAGGAATGGGCTTCAACATCGGTTCCCAAGCGCCATACAGTCCAATGCCGACCAAGGGCCCAGTGGCCCCTGGAGCTGGACTCTACAATTCTGGTCCTTACCAGCCAGGCCCCCCAGCAGGTCCTTACCAGCCCGGGCCCCCTGCTGGTGCCTACCAGCCCGGGCCCCCTGCTGGGGCCTACCAGCCTGGCCCCCAAGCGGGTCCCTACCAGCCGGCTGCGCCCGTCAGTTCATACCATCCTCTCCCAGGCCAGCCCCCGTTGATCAGACCCCCGATGGGAGGTCCGCCACCAGCGCTCACCCCCCCGCAGTCCAGCAGCCCCGCTCCCAGGATGCCCCCCGCGCAGGCT
>OOFH01075923.1:0-12545 GCA_900323355.1 Merlangius merlangus
CTCTCTCTCTATGTGTGTGTTTGTGTGTGTGTGTGTGTGAGTTCATGTGTGTGTGTGTGTGTGTGTGTGCTTCTCTTTGTGTGTGTGTGTTTGTGTGTGTGTGTGTGTGTGTGTGTGTGTGTGTGTGTGTGTGTGTGTCTGTGTGTGTATATAAAGATATTGTCATTATGAATAGAGATGTTATGAGAAGGTAATTATTATGAATAGATCCCAAGCCCCTATGTTGTGCCAAGACATTAAGTGCTCACATTTGTTCCAACAAGCATGTGCATGAAGATTTGGGCCAAAGGTTGCATTGATATAGGGCTCTTTATCGTTAGATTCTAAACAAATGAGTAAAGGACAAAAAACAGGCTGTAATTCGCCTGCTGTATATCCTTATTTATAATTTTGTTATGAATACAATACAAAACCATAATCAATCTTGGGCACATTAAACTATAGATAGTCAAACTGATAATCTTTTCAATGAGGGTGGCAAATACATTATACAACGATCTTTGGTCTTGAGGGTTTGATCTAAATGAAACACAATGCTTGGACTTTGGACTTTAAACATAAAAGTTTCAGTCACATTAAGAAGAACAATCACATGCTAGGCTTTTACATAATGTATCCACCCTCTGAACAATAATGCAAATGCAAATTTCGACACAATCATTAAGCAATCATGTATTAAGCACATCACCTAGAACAACATATCTAGAGGACACATTCCTCTCAAACCAATAAAGCCAAAGTGGATGTTCCACACTGTCAATATAAATGTACAAATCCATGAAAATATTGAAATTTTAATTGTACAAATTATTTTATTAGTATTAGACTAGCAAGTCCCGAAGCTCATTCCTCAAATCGAAAAGTGTATTTTTAATTAGCTGATGTAATCTCTTTATGACCGTTCAGCAAGACTAGCTAGGTGTGGTCACCACAGGATCAAAGCCCTTCCTTCCAGTTCACCAAGCCACACTGCCATTCAAATGCACGTTCGCCTCTTGCCAACCATTGCCCATAGAACGTGTTCATATTGCCATCAACAATCACCAAAATGGGTCACATTTTATCTAACTTTCTGAGCACTGTTCTTTTCTCACCTTGAAATCCCGACAGTAAGTTCAAGCAGGCTGTTGGTCCCATGTCTTAATTGAGCATGTTCTTTTGAGCCATGTTCTACCCTTTCGTTATGAGTCCTTTCATTGTGGTTTTATTGTATGTATTTCAGGGTTTCAGTTCCATTCCAATAGTTAGAATAGCCTGTAGAAGGATAGTTGGACCAAAAAATCTTTCTCAGAATAGATAAAATACTTTTGTCCAGTATGCAATTACAAGTGAATAACTGCACTTGCTTTTATAAACAGTACTTAACATAGACTGAGCAATCAAAACACACATGTCACAACCACATAAAACATGATTTCATACCGCGTGCATTTGAGGAGATGGTAATCCGATCTCTGGCAATGAGATATAGCTGATATGTTGAATGCCTGATGTGTTTTTTTAATAGGGTAGCAACAAAGAAGAGCCAGCACCATGTTATAGACTTCCTACTACTGAGCCAGTCCTTGTTCAGGCAAAAGTACTTACCTAAACTAACAAGCTTCAATTTTAGTCGCTAGAGTACAGCTATTGTTCTGCAGCATGGAGGACACACAATGCTAACTGCACTAACTTACAGGTCAGTAACATGCCATTGTCTGTGCGGGGGAGTAAGAGAGAGAGGGGACATAAACACAAAGTATAAATAAAAATGATCAATTCACTAGCAACCACTGCACAATCCAGTGTCATGCCTTTGAAATGATTACCAACCGACACTAGCTACAACTTGCCAAATGTGTGTATTTCAGGGAACACAAACAGGTGAAGTTGGTGTCCAATGTAGTTCCCAATCCCAGTGTTTTCATGATTGAAAGGCTGCTAATTGCTTACACTGCTAACAAATGTGGGACATGCAATAACTTTGCAGAATATGAATATATACTGAATGGGATTGCAATGCATGCCTTGATGGTAGTACAGACACATTAAGGCGGGCACTGTTTAACAAAGCCCATCAAAGACCACAATGCTGCAGTGATTTAGCTTGAACCTGTTCTGATTCTGGAAATCCTACAGGGTCTGAAAAAGGGTCTCTCTGTCACACACTTAACATGATTCTGAAATGTTGGCATGCCAATGTTTTTGTTGATGGCCAAGTTATGTACAGTTAGTTCCTTCATGCTTGATGAAGTGTACGATAGCGTCTTTGACTATGATGACTGCCTGCCGGGGTGAACCTCGAAAACACACAGCGGGTTTGTCTTCAAGGTTCATGCAGCGTGGTGTAGCAGGTGTGGGCCGGTACCACTAGCAGCTTTTGCAACTAAAGCTGCAATTGGCTAGCTTAATTGACAGTACATTGACTTCCATTAGAGAGCTTGCACAGGCCTAAATATCTATACATTTATCATATTTGTTATATTGTACTATTGTTCCTATGAAGATGGAAATCTTTGCCTACCAAAAATAATCAATGTATAACTTTCACATTTTGGTTAATAAAATATAAATTAAAGCATTTTGCCGTCATGTGTACATTATATTTCCTCAAAAGTTGAGCAGATACACCCACAGGCAAAAGCTGAAAAGCTAGGTTGAACTCCCACAAGAGGAAAGGAGAGCAACTTGGCAATCAAGCGACCCATTCACTGGTGGAGAGCGGGAGAAAGGCGTTTTGGATGTCATTCATTTATTATTGGAAAGAACAGATTGAGTTTAGAAAAAAAGACTGCAGTGAACTAGAAAACAGGGTGATGGGTGGGTGCAGAATAACCTAACACTGAGCTCACCATCAAGCAAGTTTAAATGTTGACATTAAAGACTGATACCAATTGTATATGATATATCTAGTAATGCCTATTGAAGAACACTTCCACTTTGACTGATGGATAGATGGAAAGAAAGCATTTGTGTTCTACCCTATTTAAGTACACGCTGTAACTTATGTGCTTACAGGCAATGTAAGCTAGCAAGTAACCATGCCATTGCCCGAGGCTTCTCTGATATTATTCCTCAGCAACATGAATGGTGCATGCACACAGTGTAATTAATAATTGCATAGTTGTTAGGCTGCTACAGGTCAAAAACTTCAAATGCATTGTTCCGGGTTGATTTGAATATGGGCGGTACCTTTTTATTTCTAATTGCTAACATTTCCAACAATGGCTGATATGTTGTTGTGACATCGTTTCAATTTCAATGGACACATCTGGTTGAATATAATACTACTTTTATCATAATATGTCATTTTTTCTACATAAGATACTAAACCACAGGTGATGTACATAGGTGGGGTCAGTAGGGGATAAACAATGACAACATTGATTAGCATACTGAAGAACTAAAGTTAAATTACGATCAATCAACTCTATACCACTGAGATACATCTGAAGTCATAAAAAAAAATAATGCAACCACTCTCACAGGGAACCAGGATGCAAATATTAAGTGTGTCATGCACTCGATAGGTTTCCACATTCCCTTAACTCCATGAACTCTCAATAAAAAACTGCATGGATAGGGATAATAAATGTATACATAGATAAATCATGGTACACAAACAATTGCACCTAGAGATGATTGCTGCTGTCCATCCCAACTGACTGGGCAGCATAAGGCAGGGGAAGTCCCTGAATGGGGCACCACTCGGCTCTTCTATTCTTCTACGCACAATCGATCGTTTCCCTTACGACACACAGGAATGACGCTTTATATATATATTAACTAGTAGTCCCTCTTTCTGAAACTGTATCAGGTAACGTAAGGTACATATCAGTAGATATTTAATGATGATGCATTTTGAAAAATAATGTGGAATGACAGAGCACATAGCAATGTTAGCGCGTTCATTCTAACACTGGTGTTTAAACCTTTATAATTCGGCTTGGCAGCCTTACACTCCACGCTACTTCTTCCTCTCTACTTCTCAGTAAAATATTTTTTTGGGGGGGGGAGGATGACACGATATAAAACCTAAGCTGGATATATATTATTTTATTTTTGTTCAACGTTTTACATGACTAAGTGCCAGTTTAGTAGTGCTTGCGCCTAGACAACGAAGATTACAACAACAGCAATAGAGAACAGACTCCTGGACTCACGTGCCTTGCAGCAAAATTCCACCCGGCAACTACACACTGTACCATGGCAACAGCACTTACATTGGTCCCGCTTGCGTTTTCAAATGACCAATAGGAGGGCCGGCCGCGGGTGATGCTTGTTGCTAGGTAAACATGATGCAGTGGAAAGAGAGGGGAGCAGAATTACCATGCTGCCACTGCAGGGTGCTTATGGCAAGGCAGAAAGGATAGCGAGGGTGGGGGTGGAAACTAACGGAAAGGGGAGTGTTTAAGAGTGTCTTCGTATAAGCAGAGTGAAATTATATATATTCTTTCCACCACCTGGCGGTGCTAGAGAAGACTGATGTAAAGCAAAACAAAAACATATGGACGGCGTTGTCCTTTCCACTAAAAGAATAGCAGAAGTAAATACTTAAAAATCGTTAAATTGAACACGTAAAGATGTAAAGCAAATGGGCAAATACTTTTTGGATTTTAATTTTAACTCATTCAGTTACATGACGTTTTAAAATTAGTTTCGAAAACACTTTGTAAATTATATATAATCACCTCTTGATTTCACAGATACCCTGTCGTTTCGTAAATACATATTTAACTTAGTAAATAGCATTCCCGCCTACTGGAATGGACCTATAAATACCATATCACACATCAAAGTCCATGCCTGAACTTGGGAAAACTTTCCCCAACCCAACCCTTTGAATGTCTCTACCAAAGTCACTCCGTCAACATTTTCAGATTGTAGTTGTTCAGAAATAGGGTTAGGGTCTAAATTCTTTAGACTCCAACCTATAAGCATGCTTACACTACCAGAACCACTTGAAGTCAAGTTGCCATCTCATTGTGTACTGTGGGCATGAAACCTACTTCTGAGTTTTAACGTCTCAGACTTGGGTTCTACAAACTACACAAACCAGTGTTGAGATGTAACTGTGTAAATGTTATGCATGCTGTTACTATATTAAAAGTAGTGTATTGTAAATAATAGTGTATCCATTTATCAGTAAAACAATTAGCAAACATGCATCTTGTCATTCACTCAATTTTATTGTGTGTACTTATTGGTAGTTATCCTGTAGCGCATGACGTATTTCATGCTAGATCAAATGTTAAATGACCTACTTGGCAACCTCATCATCTTAATGTTTTGGTAAACTTTTCAAATAACATTATTAAAGTCATTATGCAATAAACATAACTATGGCTACAATAACATAGCTAAGCTGCCTATTCCAATCATACCAACAGTTTCAAAGTTGGATGCAGACATAATCAGCCTAATCCTAATTTTACAGTAAAGTAATGTTCACAATCCTAATTACCTGTTTGGGGTTGTGGCTCACCCCTTGTTCTCTTTGCTCTTGAAAATGAAACACAAATGTAATGCGTCTCCAAGTGTTCCCTGATCATCAGCCTTGCGTCTTGACTTCTGTGATTGAGTATTATACCACTAGTCACTGCCACCAGGTCAAGATCATCCATGTACATAGTTAATGCTCAGTTGTAGCCCTGGTGTTTGGTCGGGACAAAAGAGCTGCATTTACAACGTTCAGAGTAACAACAAAACAGGACAAGAAGCGGACAGGTGTACCACTAAAAGAACTCCAGTAAATGAATAACCTATCATTGCCTATCAACCTATCATTACGGCCTCACACTCTAATCAATTTGTTTGGTCATACTTAACTTCAGTCCTTTTAAAACAAAATAATTCAATATGATACGATTAGACAATGTCAAGCAAAATCACTCAATACACCATAAAGAGGATATTGCAAGCTGCAAGTGTTTATATGTACCTTAAATGCAGTATTGATACAATATGAACGAACAGAAAAGAAAATATACAACGCGGTGATGTCTGCTATCACTACTATGGGATGGCCGTTCAATGTTAATGTTCTAACCCTTGATTGAGCAATACGGCAGGGAAAATATTCGGGAAACGGCAGGGCAAATATTCATCAACACTGGAACAACACTGTTACATTTCTTGATTTTGATCAAATACAGTTTGTTCTTCATTTAAATATATGTGTCTTACGTTATGAACAAGCAATCACTCTTTTAAAGATGTCAACATATAATGGGTTGATCTTCCTTAACCATAACAGTACTATTCCATAAATATATTTGTAACATTTTCACTCCCTGGCTAATGGTCGAACAAGCTATAATAATCAATTTAATTAGGTATTAACAGAGTTTTGCCATTGCGGTAAGGGATGGTACACAAACAGCATCTTCATTGCAAGAGATTTTTCCCAATGACTTGAGATGTTTTACTCTTCATCACTGCAGGCATACTGCTTTTTTATTGGATAAGCAACCGAGTTCCATTAATAATCTTGTTGAAGAGGAAGCTCACAGGGAGGTAGATGAAGAAGAAGCCACCTCAGCATCCTTTGAGAACCTTGCGCTGGAACCGTTCTCGTAGTCATGGAGCTCTCCTGGCCAGTTGGATTGGTTCCTTTGAGAACCATTGGTTCTAGGGAGACCACACCTCACCACCGGAGGGGATTAGCCATGAGGTTTTTTAATGTAGTGCATTTGCTTCTTTATAGCAGGCGCTGGTGTCTTACCACCTTGAATAACATTTTGGCAGGATCAATATCCTAATGCTTCCAGTGCCTGTGGAGAGCACAGGGAATGCTTCATGGATATTGCCCAGCATCTCTGTAAAGGGTCCATAATGTTAAAAATGGCCACAAAATGGATCCAACAAAACTGTGCGATCTAAATATTTAAATGAAATAGCATTTTGGAAACATAGCCTCATGGGACCAAGCCCCCAGGATGTGATCTGCATCAAGACTGGTTTGGTGGCCAAATACTGTATTGCAATACTTGGCCAAAAATCTTTCTACCCATATAGACCTAGTAGGAAGCAAACAGCACACAACACTACAACTCACTTAAAAATAAAAGTAACATTTCATAACATTTAAACTGTTCACATTGTGAAAAAGCTCACATGATGTATTTTACTACTGTGTGCAGGGAACACAGTTCCTCTTTCCAACGATGTAACCATATAGCTCAGCATCTAAAAAGTAGCCTTTATTATCATTAACTAGCGGAAGACAAAAGCAGCGGAAAAAAAACATGGATGACGGTAGAATACAACAGTTTTCGCCACTTCACTCACTATGCAAAACAAAGTACTGCCAATCCCTGTTTGCTATAGATCCTGAACATTTGGCGTGCAAACAGTTACATTTACAATGTTAAGGGTTAGAAATGTATTTCTCTAGTTAATATGGCGCATTGTCAAACCATCATATTGCACATTTTGGCTGATATTATCACAAACAGAACAAATTAGTAAAAAAGTAAATCATTAAATTTACAAAGGAAGGAAAACAAACCAATTCCCCTAACCTTTGCTTTCATGACGCCCTGCACTCAGACACTACCGCCAAAAGCATCACTGATGATTGCTAAAAGGACTTTAGAAGAAAGCATCTTGATGTCTTTGCACAACATACTACAACAGTGCAAGTGTTGACATGTAAACACAAATAACGCTGCTAATCAATGTGGAATATCAGCACTAAGCCACTTTTACATTACATATCTTGAAGATACGAGATATATAAAAAAAAGTTCCTTTAACTCAAAACACCGTAATGCATTATAAATGCATTGTGTGTGGTCGGTGTATTAATTCTGCATAGGCACCAAAGTAGGGCCCCGACTTAAAGATTCTTTAGTCAACTATAAGCCGCCCATATTCTAAAGGATAACGCTTATAGTGGAATGGTCGGTAACTTGGCATTGCTGAAGTGGGCTTTGCGTTCAAGTCGGTCGAAATGTCCAATTCAATTCCATGGTTGCTACTTTGCTGCATTTTTAAATTTGGTTCCGTTAGTTTTAAACAGCCCTTTGCGGACCAATCAGAACAGCTCATCCATTTGATTTTTACAAAAGTTCTGAGCAAATAAAGTGTGCATAAAAGTCAGCTAATCCTTTTCTGTCCATGGACAACATAAGTTAAACCACATTGTATTGCATCCTAACTTGTATATGCTATAAATTGTAAAAAAAAATGGTGTTCCAAAAAATTTAACTGTAAGCATTGTTTAGGAAAACAGGTGTAGCGCCCGTTAATACTCTGTGTATTAACAACATGGTTGGTTGATTCACGTACATAACGATGAGACGTGAAAGGATACTCTTTAGAATACTTTGATGGCCGAAAGTGCCATAATCCTGGGAGTATTCGAATTGTGCTAGTGCCAGTAGTCAGTATGTAAATACCCTACTTATCCAATTATTCAGCTTCAACGAATTAAGGTGTGCATGTGAATTTAGATTGTGACTTCCCTGGATGCCTATCAGGGCTGTTGAGTGCGACAAATAATCTGTCCAGTACAACTTAACATTTGAATTGGTTGCATATGCATTAGTCGTCAGGGACTATTAAGTGATGCTCACCGCTCACAGAAAGTAAGAGATCGGATTTTACAGTTTAGTAGAATGAGGGATCATGCTAACAAACTGTAGCTCACTGATAATATTCAGCATCCGCCCCTAGCAAAAATTATGGTTTGTAAATTCATTATGCACTGGATTTGTGGAGTTGTCGACAATTTAAATGCAGTGCTTCGACTAAATTACTGCACCGTCCGTTCTCAATGGGGCAGTGTGATGTTAGAACTCAACATTTTACTGAAAGTGTTGGACACTTCCGAGCCGACATAGTAAAAGATACTAATAATCAATTGGCCTAATTATAATTAACATATGGCGTTTTACTCTATATTTAAAAAAACAATGTAGGGTCTAACAGTAATGAGTCGAGTTGTAGATTGGTCACACCATGAAAAAATGTATTTTTTGCTGTCAAGTGCTATTACAAAATAAACCATTAATTCTTGTTTTATATAAATATGCCTATAAACATTGATTTTATAAAGTTCTTGCCCCAAAATGTTAAACGTTCAATGCATTATTTATTTTCTCTATTAACTAGTTTAAATGCTGGTTAATGATGAAGAGAAAACAAATAACGTTGAACTTAGTTAAAGAGGGGGGGTGGCATATCCTATATGCACCAATGAAATTGGAGAAAATAGAATCGCTGTTAATGCCCAAATGGTGAGATTAAATGATATAGTGCCTCATTAAGTATACTTGTAGACAGGAAGGCAGGTGGGTAATGTAAAAGTGTGCAGCCCCAGACCCTTCAGTGGGTTAGTAGTCAAACTAGGCCTTTTCCCATTGTGCACTATACCTAACAGCTGCACGGAAGGGGATACACTGCATAGGTGCAGAAATTAGCAATGTGTATGGTAACTCACAAAAAAGGCGCATGTGAGATTTTTGGGTGCACCCAAAATATGAACTGGTACGCCTTTAAAAAAAAAAAAAAAAGGCTAAACCACCAGTGCCACCAACACACAAAGTTTTTCTCGAGCCATGCCTATGAATTAAGGATTCAACAATTAAAAAGCTTACAGTATTGTGCCGCACCAATGCTTCAATTAAACAATAAAGACAAAATCATTGTTTTGCTTGAAATGGGAAGAGACATAGTTTAGGGAGGAGTAAGGGAGAAACACATGACCAACCCAAATCTAATTTAGGTTAATAATGAAAAAAGAAAAGATGTGTTGCATCAGGCTTATCGTCCAAGAGACGCATGTTTGAAACACAAGCCGTTTGAAAAGATCCATCAGTATAATATCGTCTGCTGCATTGATTTAAGCCTGAATTATTAAAGTCCTACCGTGAAGCTAACAGGGTCTCATTGTGTTACCCAAGCCTGATAGATCAGACTTTTCACAGGGAAATGGGCATGTGAGATTCTGGAGTGATTTAAAAGACACCACAAAACTACCTTTTCACTTTGTTCACTTATTTCCTGTCATTATATTCACCCTATCAACAAAGCAGGTCACAGGAAATATAGTTGGGGCCCAAGTGGATTTTACTTTCCTTAACTAGCAATAGCTGGAATGTGCTTCACAAGCTATGTGCCATCATCACTATAGGAGTTTGCAAAAAAAATACAAAGGACAGATGTAAGATGTAGATGAGGTACATAACCAAAACATAGATGAGTCATGTCCCATAGATGGTGGATCTTCTATTACGCTATATCTGGTGTAAAATATAATCTTTCATTATTTTCTTGATGCGCTTGGTCGAGGACATTAGCGGGCACTGTGGAGATGTAGAAACTTAGTTTTGTCCAAATGTGTCAAGTGTCATATTTCTTAAGTGTGCACTGTAAGGCTAATAACAATTAAAGTCAGGTTAATTTCTGTTGTAACCACTTGATCTAGGTAGACTAGTACGATACAAAAGTTCAATATGTATAATCATTTATTCATATTCAGAATTAACACTCATTTAACATGCACAAAAATAGTGTTTTAAATTGGATTAAGGCAATCAGTCCAATTACCAACTGGTTTAAAAACTGTAGGTCGGTAAAGTGATTTATTTAGTGATTTATTCCTGGACTATTTGAGATTAAGGTTGCTTAGATAACTCCATTATCATCCGCTGTGCTTTGTCACTTGGACATCTTAAAATCATATCATTTAAAATATTTTAAGTACATTAAAGGTCGAAAAAGTATTACAATTGGGGACTGACCTCATTTACGTGGAAGTTCATACACAAATTATGAGTAATATAAAATATGTAATCTGGTTGGCCTATGGGTAAGTATTGTAACACTTGTCTTGTATACAGGCCAAATTTAGATTTAAAAATGTTCCCAGCTTCCAATGATATGCAGCAAAAGTGACATTTGTCTCCTAGTTTGGTTTAACAATTCAAGCATCTTGAATGAAGTCTGCAGTGCCCATTTTAGCTAAATGAGGGCAGCACACAGGCCGAAGTGCAGCATACTATGGAGTTGATTTCAGTCTTGGAAAAGATATGGATGTTACTCAAGGATATCCATTTTCTAAACGTCTATCAATACAACATACAATTTTAATAAAAGTCAATATGATATAATTATGCTCCATGTTTTTATATGATAGCATGGTGCTGGTATCAGTAAAGTGCAATTGCTAATTTCTAATAACATCTACTTTCTCAATAGTTTGACAGAAGCTACTGCTATTTAGGAAATCCATAACAGTGCGTTAGAAGCCTATCAAACTATAGCCATCCTTGCTAACTATAGTCTGCCCTTTCCTTTGTGTCAAGTTATTCAGGCTCAGAGTGCAAAAACATGATCAATCTCAAAAGGGACAGAAAGGGGGAGAAGTGAGATTAAAAGAAATGTCATTGTTTAGTCCTGGTTTGTAATCAAAATATTTATTTTTTTGGATGATTCATGAAGCCCTACAACACCAACCTTTTCAAACACATTGCCACTAAATTCCTTGGGTGGTGAGTACTGAGTTTTTAGTCGGATGCTCTTCAGCTGAACAATAGGCCTTTATCACAATGGTTGTACCGTCGCATCCGGGTGGTCAATGGTAGCCTTCTTGAACTTCTAAAGTGTCTGCATTACAATATGCACCTGCAAACAGAAACAGTCCTAATTGTTTTGCTCAAATCAAAGAATGTAGGTTCGACCTATGCATATGTAGGTAGACATTTAGTAGATGTTTTATCTTAAACAGACTACTACTAGTGAGGCTGATAACAACCAAAGCATACAATCAAAATTGGATTGACGAGAAAAAAGTCCAAAGTGCTTCACAGGCGGATGGACAGTTCAGAGCAGCTATAGGAATCATTGGAAAATTAGGGTTAGTATATCTGTTAAATTACTTGATTTCCTTATATTCAAAAGTCTGGCAGTTTGCAGAGACATCCACTTGATTATGGATCTGCGGCCCGAATCAAGATGACCTCCATCCCTGCTATGACGGACATCACCTGGAGAATATGTGGCTGAGTGGTCAATAGCAGGGCCATAACAGAACGCTAGTTGTTATTGGTTAATCCCTGATTCAACACAAGTTAAGAATTCATCTTGTCGGACAATCGCTTGCCAGGGACCAAGAACGATCCAGTATAGAATCTGATGAAAAATGAGTTATGAGTCGTCTGACTGCTGAGAAGTGGTGGCTATGGACAGTGTGCCCCTTGGAACAGTAACTAGCAAATCCATGGCTTCATTTCGGCGAATGGATGAATTCATGTATTGCTTATTTACTTTCTCAACTGTGAAGTGGGAATGAATAGACAAAAAAAAGGGTCAGTTTTCTGTTTAAATATTTAGAGAATGTAGAAATGTGTCGGCTGTAGTCTCTACAATTTTTGAGATAAATAGAAATTCGCTACCGCTACTAGTAAGTGTCAGCCTTTGTGAATACAGAAGTGTAATGAAGGCATATAGCGGAAGTAGAAGCAGTCCTTTCAAACTCCTCCCCTAGATGCTTTGCCAGTTCCTGGGAACAATTTTTAATGCATGCACCAAAACTTGTGCAGCACAAATGCAGTTACAAG
>OOFH01075927.1:0-13521 GCA_900323355.1 Merlangius merlangus
GTAAGCTTGTGTACAGCCCCAGCTAGTCCTGTTGATGAGCTCTCTGAGGATCCTGAACATCCCCCCCCGGTCAGACCTGGAGCCAAAACTCACAGGGTGCTTTATCAATAACATGGACACGAAATTGCAGAAATACCCATTCTTTGCCACGATCAATCATCATCCAAGATAAGATAATACTTTATTCAGCCCAGATTGCCGACTGGCAGCAGCAAGTACAGGGCGGAATATTAAAAGGCCCTGTTCCGAATAACACAACCACTGTCGCGTTTGACGCCATCACACCATAGCCGGAGCTCCAAAACGACTCGTATTCGACAGTAGAACTGAGGGAACAAACGTCTAACGTGTTCAGCAGGCTAATGGCTGGAACACATTTCTTATCTCTGAGACAACATACAAAAAGATGGAAATACATTGCACGCCAGGGGGCTGGAGGAGGCCTGGAGAAATGAACGAATGAGCGATGGCGATGATGACGATGATGACGACGATGATGATGTCTCATAAGACGTTAGTGACAAAGAATTGATCCTCCCCATGTGGCCCCCCGACAGGTCCCTAGTTCATCCTAAATCTTATAAATCGACCCACTGTGCAAGCATTTCTATGGGCGCACGTTCTGGGACCCGTCTCTGGTCGACGCCGTACCTGGTAATGTATTCCACTCTGGTGTGGCTCATGTAGCTAAGCTCCAAATGGGGTTGGATGTGTTTTGATGGGGTTTGTGATGTCTGTTGAAATGTTGAAATCGGGGGGGTGGGTGAAATATAGAATGTTAGAATTATTATATGGGTTCAGCTATGTAATTAACAATTGAAACATTTAGCAGAACAGTGCATTGTGCAGGACGATCTAATTCAGTAAAGTGTAGTTGGGTCGAGTCATTACATTTTCAATTTTTCAAGCTTCTCAAATGAGGGTGTTCACAATTACTGTATATCTACAATATTTGCCTTTGCACCTGTAGGAAAGGTGCTGCATTGTTTATTTGATTGATTTAATTGAATCCCAATACTGAATCTGTATCTAGTACTAGTTTACAACTAGTTTACAACTAGTTTATAACAGTACTAGTCCAAAAAGGTCTTC
This sequence comes from Merlangius merlangus, assembly GCA_900323355.1. Lineage (NCBI taxonomy): Eukaryota > Metazoa > Chordata > Actinopteri > Gadiformes > Gadidae > Merlangius > Merlangius merlangus. The sequence continues at coordinate 1,093 of OOFH01075927.1, forward strand.
AATAGTTCAAATATTATGACATAATTTATGTCACAATGAATACAAATATATATGAATCAAATATGTATGTACACATTAATGTTTTCATATTGAATGCATTATTTGCCATGTTGAAAGCAAATGTGACACAAAAAAATATGTCTGTATATAAGGGTTAGATGTAAAGTATGTGTTTGTTGATAGATGTATATTTGTATCTTTTTAATTACAAAACAGTGTGCTCAATGTTTTTATAGATGGAAAATAATCAATAAGGTCCAGACCAGTTAAATTTCAGCCTTTTATTTCAACACAAAGAACTACAAGAACACAAACATTAGTTTTAAACTGTCAAACAAAACTATACAAATAGCCGGAAATAATAAAGGTAGACATTAATGTCTTGGCCATTTGTTTTGCAATGCTCTCTCAGCAGCTAGGGAACAATATGATTGATTAAATCATCATTAAGTCATCTGCTGGCATTAACATCGTCCATTATGTTCTGTGGATGCCTTGACACACTCTTGACTCCTTTAGGGGAAACCTGAATGTGTCCTGGGGGTGGACAATTAGAGCAGAGCAGTTTGGAAGTATGGGAGGAAATTATTTTTCAAGTCAGCCAATATCATGGCGGTCGGATTGGATTAGCAAAGACTCTGTCTTAGAGCACACAAAACGATATCGTACACAACATCAAAAAGATGCACACAATTGGATTCACACCAAACCGCCGGAGGAAATCCTTTGGCCAAAAAAGGTTAGAATTCACAGACGGAGAGAAGAGAGATGTTGATCCGACTGAAGGGGCTGCTTTAGAAAAAAGTGAATTTCTAGCTACTTCAGAGGAGTGTTTGTATCCCACGCATGACCCCGCTGCATGTTGTATTATCAGTCAAGCTATACTCTTATCTTTAAAGTTTTCCAATTCCTTCAGGCTTATCCAAAAAGAATGCAAAACAACCAAATATAGATCAGATCTCCACGCATCAACAGTGCAGTGCCTTGACCATTTGATTATGTGCGTGAGTGAAACCGTTCTCTTTTGTGGGACCTCCTTATATGCAGCCATACAAGCATGCAGAGCGTTTTCATGTGGGTGCCTTAAGGGATCTTGATGTCCCTGGGTGCCATGTCAAAGCACCCAGGGAAGGGAGGCACACGCGCAATAACAGAATAATAGCCCGCGGTGATGCCCAGACCGTGTTTGTTATATTGTGTTTTTCTGTCCGTTAATTGTCTAATTGTGTGATGTTGACTTCATCCCAATTTGCCTGAGACCCCAGCTCAGACCTGTTGATTATGTGGGCCTTGAGGGACTGTCACAATATTTGTCACAGCATTGTTTTGCATATGATGAAGACATGTTTAAGACAGAAAACACATTTTGCGTCCATGATTTCAACCATGTCTACACCCAAACATATGGAAAGCAGGCCAACTCATGCCTAATTGGAAAGGTTGATTTTTTTAATTGACTATTAATTGTCACACATAGGGCTTTGGCTTTGCATATCATCCATGGTGCATAGTGCATACATCTCTTTCAATGCAGTTAGTGCATAGCATAAGGTTTTGAAACTGAATGGCTGAGTGAGCAAGCCTGAGTCAATTAATTCCTCCGCGTTACAACATCTGTGCGAGGCCAAGCGAGCCTCTCGGCACACGTGTGAACCAGTGAGTGCATCTGTAAATGGATTGCATCAAAAATGTCCTTATCCTCTCCCACCATTAGACACCGTGGAGTTTGACATCGCCTCCTGCTCCTGTAGAGGCGCCATGGCGGACTATGTGTACAACACGACCAACTCCACTACCCCCACCTACCCCCTCAACCACACGGGGGCGCTCAACGCCACGCACGCCCCCTTCAGCCCGTTCGAAGGCTGCGAGCTCATGGCCGAGGGCATCCTGTTCGACCTGATCGTGCAGTGCGTCAACGTGGTCATGGGCATCCCCGCCAACATACTGGTGATCGCCGTCCTCCTGCGCAGCCGCAAGGAGCCCTCCACCTCCGACATGTACCTGGGCTGCCTGGCCTTCCTTGACATCTACTACGGCGCCATGGTGCCCATCAACATCCTCAACCTGTACTACTGGGGGAACCACAAGGTGTGGCTGTCCGTCAAGTTCTCCTACGGTGTCAAGGACACCAGCGGGCCCCTGTTCCTGTCCTGCATCTGCTTGGACCGCTTCGTGGCCGTGCTGTTCCCCATCGCCTTCGGCACCCTCCGGGCCCCTCGCTACCGCATCAGCCTTTCCGCGCTGGTGCTGGCCCTCACCTTGGCCTACGCCTCGGCCAAGACGGTGGGCGGCCTGCCCAACTTTGAGAAGGTGTTCACGGGGGAGATCCTGGCCGTGTTCGTGTGGATGATCGTGTGCAACGCCGCCATCCTGCTGGCGCTGAAGAGGTCCCGCGGCGCGGGCAAGGACGCGATGCATCCCATGAAGAAGAAGGCCTTCAAGATGGTGCTGGCCATCCTGGTGCTCACCGTGTGCAACTACCTGCCGCCCGTGGCCCTGTTCCCCTTCGAGGACGCCTACACGAAAATCGTGTTCCGCTGCTACGTGCAGCCCGTGGGGTTCGCGTTCCTCAACATCAGCAGCAGCACCCAGCCGCTCATCTTCCTGTCCCGGCTGGAGAGGTTGCCCTTCCTGCCCGAGTGCTGTGTGAAGTGGTGTTTCCCCGTACCGGCGAAGCAGGAGGAAGGGAAGTCCCTAGCAACGGTCACTACACAAGCGTCTGAAGCCTCGCCTGCCTGAATGTGAAGAGGGTGTAGGTGGTTTGCCTAAAAGATGAGCTACACTAATCTTTGCCCCAACGACACTAGACAGCTAGTTCAGGATGGAATATGCAGAGTGAATGTGTTTGATTTTGTTTGGCCATTGTTATCATTTGTGTTTGTGTCTTTAAATACAGATCTTTGAATGTAAAGTATATATGGTCTACATGTAATTCATTTGAATATACTATTGTATTGTAAATATTTCCAAAGAATTGTAAATTAAAAAAAAACAGCAATCATCTTTCATAACCTCTTTGAACCACTGCTCGCCGTACAGTTCTGCATGAGTGCAGCGCCATCGTGTGTTCAATAATAAAACTACATAGACTCGATTTGCAATCCTTCATTGTGTACAAAAATTATCAAAGTGACTGTGACAGTGATTTCCTTACAATTTAACTATTTCAATAAACTGTTTCCCTCGATGCCCAGGAGGAGCAAAGGTGATTTGATCAATTGCAAACACATAACAAACAAATGTGTTAAAAAAAGATCCCCACATAGCCTACATGTCCTTAAAAGTTAAAGTGCAAATATCATGGTTCAACACTGATGTCCCTACTTCACTTGTTATAACATGGCACAAACCACAGTCCCCACAAAAAGCAAATTTCTGTCAAGTTGACAGAATCACAACTTATCCGAACAGGTTTTGCTGTCATGTAACTTGCACAGATCCTTCTTTACGCAAAGCCGTTACCATCACGCTCTCTGGTACGATTCTCAGTGGATGCTGGCTGTGGGTGTAAAAATACGGAAGCACCATCTCGGTGAACGTGCTCTCGAACGTGTAGAGCAGCCTGTCGTCACCCGAACAGTCAAAGAAACACAGCGTCCCTTTGTTAAAGTCCAGCTGTACTTTGATTCGGCTTACGGGCGCCTCTGTGGCCAGCGACAGGGTCGTCGGCGGCGAGGTCATGGCCCTGAACTCCCCGCCTCGATAACACAAGGTCCAGAAGCCGTTCTCCGGCCTCGCAGAGATTACGACATTCCTCGGAGCAGACACGGAGGTCACACCCAGGAGCCAATCCCGGTTGCTTCCTGTTTCGACGATCCAGTGGTGACTTCCTGAGCTGAGGGCGTTTGTGCCGACGACTTCAGCGCTCATTTGGAAACGCTCCGGGTTGTCGGGGCAACCGTAAGACAAGCCAGAATAATAAAGGGAAGTGAGGTCATCTGACAGGATGAGGTAGGGGTGTGCCGTATTTGGGTCCAGGGTCACTGGAGCTGACAGGCAAGGAAAAACATGACTACATTAAAGAGCCATGGGCAGAAATAGATTTCATTGCTGTTATGAGCCACACATTAAACAATGGTGGTGATCAATAAATAGGAGGACTCACTGTACTCAATATGGTGGTTCATGTTCTCCCAGATTGAGTACTTGAGATTGCTTAGATGTTTGGACACGTCAATCAGGGTTCCAGACATGGTAACTGGACCGAGTGGTAGACTGCTGCATCTGCAAAAATCAATAAAAAAAAAAACATAAATTCAAATATATATATTATTTTCTCGGTAAGAAATTAGGAAAATGTCATAGATATAGGCCTACCTTTCCCGTGTGCCTTTAAAGTTCTGGAAAAAACAAACAAACACACCTTGTCAGCTTGGGAAGACAAGTAAGAAATGCAGGCCTAATAAATACATGTAGTCAGTGTCGTAAAAATAATTCAGACCTGCAAGAGGGTCATGTCCTCTGCATTCAGCTCAGACTCCAGGACGTCGAAACTCTCCTCGAGGGAGTGCATTTCTTCGGAGATCTCGCTGACCTTATCTCTCATCTCCGATATCTTCTGGTCCTCCTCCCTCTTCAGAGCAGCCAGCCTTTCAGATTCCTCCCGGTGAAGAACCTGGTGGAGCCGCTCAAACTGGGCTTTGATCTCCTGCCGCGTGCCTACAGCCTGGTTCTGGAATAGATACATGCATCAACTGATACCTAGTGCATTACTCTGCACTAACTCATGTTATTGTCGTTGTGGTTGCTGTTGTTTTAAACTAGGTTGTGCAGCACTTGGAATCTATTGCAGTTACTCCAATTTTGGTATTTGCTTTGATTTTTCTCAGTCTCCCTTTTTGTCTGCTTTTGAATAAAAGTGTCTGCTGAACGACCCAATGTGAATGTGAACAAGTGCACTTGTGAAGGGACCGGTTATGTTTGGATCTCAATCTTTGTGTGAAAGTACAGGGTGTTGCTGAAAGTTTACCTTAATGTAATTGATGGTGTCGTTTGAGTTGCTGTGGATTATTTTGAGGCTGTCCATTTTTTCCTGTAGACTCGCCAGGGTGGTGCTGAGTTCCCCCTGCCCGCCGGAGAGATTAAGTGATTACAAACATGTGATGGTGTTACGAAAATAACAATCCCCAAATGGTCTGGAGAGATTTATCAGTGGAATGTCCGAACATAAATCTCTGCTGCCCAACACCAGATGAGCACATGTCTCCGGCGTGTTAAACCAGAAGAACGACATTCTTCAAACCAGGGCAGGGTACAGCTATTTGCTTTACCCGACGATCAAAACAAGGCACAAACATGCTCGGTCCCGCCGGTCTCACCCTGCAGTCGACGACTGCCTCCTCCAACGTGGAGCAATCGTGGTTCTTGTGCGTTTTGGACATGTGGCAAACCAGGCAAATGGGCTGTTTATCCACCAGGCAGAAGAGTTTTAGCTTCTCCCCATGGAGGTCACAGTTCAGCTCCTTCTCCTTCTCTGTGCTTGAGCTCTCTCGCCGGGCCACCTGCACGGTCTGACAGAGGTTTCTCAGGGCCAGGTTGGTGGTTGGGGACGCTTTCGAGGCTCTCTTCCTGCACATGGGGCACTCTCGTGACCCCGAGGTCTCCCAGCAGCGCCTCACACACTCCCTGCAGAAGCTGTGACTGCAGGATAGCAGAACGGGGTCTATGAAGATGTCACAGCATACAGGACACTCTAGGTCATCCACCGGCAGAGACATGATCCTCCTCAGTGGGCAAACCGACCAGAAAAGACAATCATAAACTCCACAGGGTCACATGTCCAAAAATAGAAGCTTTCTGTTTGTCGAGAGTGCGAAAACGGTTGAAAACCATCCATTTCCTGAATGCCACCATTTTATTTTTTTGGGATAACAAAAAAAAACCTCGCTCAAGTTTCCTAGTGTTTACAGCAGAAGCTCCAACGCTACTGAACAGCTGAATACCACTTCTCTCTGCAACAGCCCTGGGAAACAGGAAGTAAAAGCCTGATTGGCCAGTGTTTGGATAGCTGAAAACGGGTTGAAAGGTTGCTGAAGTTTTGGTGTGAATCATCCTGGCCATGAATGTGGAATGCATTCACTGTTGTGTGATGGTATTGTGGTGGGTATTCCCGGGCCCACGTCAAGCGTTATCTAACGTTAACCTTTGTGCCAGGGGTATACCGAGCACAAGGGAGCAGAGATCCCCCTATGCATTCTTCTCCTTGATGAGAATACAGGTAACTCTGTCCTTTAAGTAAACATTATTTGATTTGACCATTGACAGCGATAATGTGACTTCTCAGTTGGAACCTTTGACCTTTGACCACCCCAAGGGTGTCAGTGACAGGGACGTCATTAGGCGTTTTTTGTCAAGGAAAGCGTAACATGCCTACACTTAACCAAATAAGCCAGAATATGAGTTGAAATAAATACTAATACAATTAGAAGTGGTCTTTAATTTGGATTAAAATTGTTTCCGAGAGCGCATTCATGGATACATTTTCTAACCCATTTTCCTTGAACTTACCCCAATATGTAGACTTATATCATACCTACATTTGTTAGCATATTTATAATTTTTACAAAGGAGGACATCCTGAAGACTCAGGAGAGGGAAGCAGGAGGTCTTAAGGCAAGTAAAGAAAAGAGAGTGAGCCAGAAAACAGGCCCTGATAGATGCTCTGCTGTACTCTCTACTGTCATAAATGCTGAATTAAAGAACCTCTTTAAAGATCTGAGGAAAAATGTCGGCGCGAAACTGCTAGGGGCTAAGCCCCCCCAGCCTCTAAATCCTAGTGACGTCCCTGGTCAGCGAAAAGGCATAATTAACAAATGGCAGTTATCGAAACAGTACATCTGCAGTATATCTGCAGAATAGCCCATGCCTGTTCTGATGTAAGATTGCTATATGCGTTTACAGTCAATACTTATTCATAGTGATTTCAATAATATTATTAAAATAAAGTCCTAGAACTGATTTATTCTACAAAAATAAAATAAAATGCTGAAAACAGATTTATTCCACAACTGTAAAATGCTAACCAGCCCGTACCTCTCTCTTTGTTTACAGGAATCGTACCATAGACCATCCCGAAACCCCACCCACTCACACCATCCAGACAGCAGAGCTATGCTAGCTCGCATCACACAGTTGCCAGTCATAGCGGAGAGAGAACAATGTCTTAGAGGTTTTTTGTTTTTTTTTAACTCTGAAAGCCTCCTGCCTCACTGGGATGGGCTCAATCCTACACATTACATCTTTAAAGCACTAACAATGTTTGAACCGGGATTTAATCTGTTACATACAATCCCTTTTGCTGACAAAAGCTAATATAGCTACTTACATGAATCAGGGCTCCCACCCAATGGACGGTCATACTGATAATAATCTTAACAGTATAACAGTAGCCTACTATTAATAGCCTACGCTACAAAGGTGATTCTCATTATGAATGTACTTCTCCCCCAAATCCCCTCATCCCGTCCTTCCTCCAAAACATGCACGGACATGCACATGCAAACACACGCATACACGCACTCACATGCACGCGCGGGCGCGCGCGCGCGCACACACACACACACACACACACACACACACACACACACACACACACACACACTACCGAATTCTTTCTTTCTCGCACACATATGGGTCGATTGAACAAACATGACACAGAATATTTGGGATGAATTTTATGGGGGAAGAGAGAGCTAAAGAGAGAGAGGGAGAGGGAGAGAGACAGAGATAGAGAGACACAGAGAGACACATAAAGACGGAGATATCGCTGTGTCACATAGGAAGTCTTGTATAGCAGCATCCTATCCGCCATCTCCACGAGTTTAGGTTACTCCCTCTCTCCTCCGCTCTTTGGTTACCATGGCGATGACGTCATCTTGCGCCACAAGTATTCAGCCCAGTAGACGCCTACAGAGGCGGTCCAATCCAGTCAGCTGCTACCCAGCCGAAGGAACAACAGGAGCGATCTTTCAGATTTTTGACGAAAAGAATACCCAACCCTTCATACAAAATGCGCGAAATAGTGCATTTGCAGGCCGGCCAGTGCGGAAACCAGATTGGAGCTAAGGTATTGTATGGTGTAAATGCAAATACGATTGTGGATGACTTTGTTCGGGCATGCTGCGTAGCAAGATTTAATCGTGACGGATTTTTCTAGAAACGCAGCGAGGTAACGGACTTGACATGATTGCTCGCTTGGTGTTTTTCTTCACAAAACAGATTTTCGCCTTTGCATCAATAGCATAGTCAGTTTAGCACAGATGTGACGAGTAGCGGGTGGAAACAATAGTGATCGGTAGCCATCCATCCCCAGGGCGGCTTACGTCGTATCAGGCCTTGCAGGCCATAAGCCTATAGACTTAATCAGTGAGCATGTCTGGTCGCCTCTCCCTTTTACTGTACTGTATCGATGACTGCTTCTGCTATGCGTTCACAATTGATCTTATAATTAGGTAGGGCTACTTTAGGCTAGGCTACGGTCGGTTTTGCTTATCCGCCACCGGCCTTATCCATTCATGAAGTCAGGTGGAATACGCGGATGTTCATTGCCTTCAAAATGTTTTCCGTGGAAATAGATTTGTAAGGGAAACATAATTCGATCGTGATTATTAACCCAAATCCAGGCTGAACGATGCGCGGATCATCCTTTCTTCTTCGGGTAGCCTACTCCCATCTGCGCAATTAAAAAATCGTTCACGGTTATGTCATTACTAATGGTCTGGTTAGCTGTTCCCAACGGGGTGCATTATGATGCAAGATGTTATCAAACCCATTGTCATCCAGTTTTTTATTTTGAAAAAGTGGTAGAATAAACGTCAGATTTCCGGATTCACATCCTAACCATCTATGACAGGTGTACCGTAAAATGTTTGTGTTGTAGGGTTGCAATTTTCAATTATTTCCAAAGTCGAATTATCCCATGATTATTTTTTGATGAATAGGTCTAATTTATTCTGCAAAATGTCGACATTTCTGTCGAACGACTAATTGGTAACTCGACAAATCATTACAGCCGAAATGGGTTGCTTTGCAAAGTCTAGACCCAGCCTAGTTTAAATATTATTTGTGTAGAGGAAGCCGAATAAATTATTTGAATAAACAAACTAATCATAAACGATTGCCCCATATTGCCTCCATCGACTCACTGTGTCGTAGCTATAACCGAATAATAGCCGCGTATAGCGACACGCCCTCTCGTGTGATGTATATTGTAATGCAATTTTTTTTTCCATTCTTTTCCATCCTGTATTTTTCACGGTTTCCCTTCGTGCCTGCAGTTCTGGGAGGTGATCAGCGATGAGCATGGCATAGACCCGACCGGTGCCTACCATGGGGACAGTGATCTGCAGCTGGACCGGATCAGCGTGTACTACAACGAGGCATCAGGTATAGTCCTCAACATGCCCGCAGCTCACACAGAGCACTTCCTCACACAGAGCGTCCTGTGCATTATCGACGTGCGGGATCTTCACGTCAATACAATATGGATTGTACAACGCAAAGCCGTTGTAACTTGAAACCCAGGCCGGTAAAAAACAAGGTGTGGCGCATGGGCTTACGGTTTCTCAATCTTGCAGGTGGGAAGTATGTTCCCCGTGCTATCCTGGTTGATCTGGAGCCCGGAACCATGGACTCGGTCAGGTCAGGCCCATTCGGACAGATCTTCAGGCCCGACAACTTTGTCTTTGGTAGGTCTTTGAATGTTCTGTGAACACGTTTTTGTTAAGTGTCTTTTTTTTATGGCGCTCCTCTTTCTGGTCGATTCCCTGAACTGACTCAAATTTCATCCGTTTGAACCCAAGGCCAAAGCGGAGCAGGAAACAACTGGGCGAAGGGTCACTACACCGAGGGAGCGGAGCTGGTGGACTCGGTCATGGACGTGGTGCGGAAGGAGGCAGAGAGCTGCGACTGCCTGCAGGGCTTCCAGCTCACCCACTCCCTGGGGGGGGGCACCGGCTCCGGCATGGGCACCCTGCTCATCAGCAAGATCCGCGAAGAGTACCCCGACCGCATCATGAACACCTTCAGCGTGGTGCCCTCGCCCAAGGTGTCGGACACGGTGGTGGAGCCCTACAACGCCACCCTCTCCGTCCACCAGCTGGTCGAGAACACGGACGAGACCTACTGCATCGACAACGAGGCCCTCTACGACATCTGCTTCCGCACGCTCAAGCTGACCACGCCCACCTACGGCGACCTCAACCACCTGGTGTCGGCCACCATGAGCGGCGTCACCACCTGCCTGCGCTTCCCCGGCCAGCTCAACGCCGACCTCCGCAAGCTGGCCGTCAACATGGTGCCCTTCCCCCGCCTGCACTTCTTCATGCCGGGCTTCGCCCCGCTCACCAGCAGGGGGAGCCAGCAGTACCGGGCCCTGTCCGTGCCCGAGCTCACGCAGCAGATGTTCGACGCCAAGAACATGATGGCGGCGTGCGACCCGCGCCACGGGCGCTACCTGACGGTGGCCGCCGTGTTCCGCGGCCGCATGTCCATGAAGGAGGTGGACGAGCAGATGCTCAACGTGCAGAACAAGAACAGCAGCTACTTCGTGGAATGGATCCCCAACAACGTGAAGACGGCCGTGTGCGACATCCCGCCCCGCGGCCTCAAGATGTCCGCCACCTTCATCGGCAACAGCACCGCCATCCAGGAGCTGTTCAAGCGCATCTCCGAGCAGTTCACCGCCATGTTCCGCCGCAAGGCCTTCCTCCATTGGTACACGGGCGAGGGCATGGACGAGATGGAGTTCACCGAGGCGGAGAGCAACATGAACGACCTGGTGTCTGAGTACCAGCAGTACCAGGACGCCACCGCAGAGGAGGAGGGTGAGTTCGAGGAGGAAGGCGAAGAAGAGCTTGCCTAAGAAGTGCCTGTAACTTGTGTTTTCTCGTTCAAAGATGTATAATTTCCTGACCTACTCAAGTCGGTCTTTCCAGTGTTCTTGTTTGTTTTTTTTCTGTCCCTTGTCGTCCTGTCTGTACAGAAACTACATGTCAATAAAAACCTTCTTTTACAGACGGTCTTGGTTTACCATTCTTTGCTCACCCTTGGGTCAAAAACATGGCGCAGTCATTACCTACACTGTATATAAAGTGTGGTGTGCTAGGTTATGGACTGGTCTACAAAATCTTGTGCTAGGCATACAGGTCGACAAATTCCCTAGAGTAGTTCAGTAAATCCAGTCTGCTAGATTTGCATCACATGCCTTAAAGCAACAATTGACCAGCAGCATCTTACTGGTTGCATAAGTAGCCTGACTAGTAAACCTCAACTAATGACTACAGCTGAACGCATTCCTAATTCTTAACGGTTGAGTCCTGACAAATGGCCGGTGATATAACAAAATATGCCATGTGCATCCAAACAATGTCCTTCAACAGACTTGAGCAATGCAGTTGTGTGGAGGTTTCCTGCCATTTTACTTGAGACGTAACACTCAAAGCATGAGCAAAATTCCCAGAGTTTGTAACATGAAGGTAACGTTGAATAATGTAATAAATTCCCATCTTGTCCAGAGGGTGGCAGTGTTGGTCAAGTCATCCGCTTCCAGAAAATGTAGGCGAGGATGCTCGTGGCAAGCAACAGCAGAGCCCAGCAGCACGCGCTCTGCACCTGACTCTCCAGGTTGGTCTTGGGTCCGAAGCGTGTCACGAAGCCGCTCTGACGGGAAGATGCAGATTAGGGTTTTATATACTTAAAAATAATTGCTGAAATATGATTGACGTCTCATGTTATACCACCAGGTGTGAATGTTATTATTTGCCATTACAAGCTGTAAAATGAAAATCTGCCTCTTCTGACATAAGTGGGCGTGTCCACCTACATGTGTGCTAGATAGATCAGCCTACCAGCTTACCCAGTGGAGTGTAGCAATATCCGTCATATATCTAGATGGACACACCGACTAGTGATGTCATATTTGAAAAACGCCTTGTAATGGCTAATCCCTCTCACACCTGGTGGTATAATATGTCACCTTTAACGATGGTTTGCTCTCATAAGGTAGGCTGAACACAACCTATAGGCCGACAATCATTGTTCTCATGGAGTGTGGGTTTTATTAGGGGTGAATGAAATCCAATGAATCGGACGAGCCGAGGTGGAGGACGACGACTCACCCATCCCCCCTTGTCGCGGATCTCGGGGCAAACCACCCTCTCCACGTAGGCACCGACCGACTCCTTGAGCTGTGGCAGGACCCCCTGCATGCCCTGCTCCTGGCAGTGCAGCGCCATCTGGCCCGCCAGCACGTACACGGACAGCACAGCGCTCCACGCCAACTCCGGCCGCTGGCCCCCCGCGCCGGGGGACACGCCGGGGAAGAAGTGCTGGTCCAGCATGGACATGAGCAGCGGCCACGCCGTCGTCTCGCTCACGTTCCGGAAGACGCGCGGCCAGCGGCGGAAGAAGATGGGGAACCGCAGCAGG
>OOFH01075932.1:0-10995 GCA_900323355.1 Merlangius merlangus
CCACTGAAGTCGTGCCTCCACGGCCCTTTCACACACTTCCCTTGTTTACATATTAATTATTTTACATTACCTCATTCAAATTCCTGGGAGTCAGATTCTTCTTCTAACGTAACACACCCACACACACTCACACTCACACTCACACACACACACACACACACACACACACACACACACACACACACACACACACACACACACACACACACACACACACACACACACACACACACTCTCACTCCGATTGTTCTCATTGTTCGCTCAGCCAACAAACAGGCCAACCCCTCTCAATCGTTCACGATCACAACAAAGCCCGGCTTGCTGGGCTCATTTTCAGCACACCACAACACTTGACATGGACTGCAACCCGAGTCCCAATACGCTTACATCACCCAAAAAACCTGTGCCTTGACTCAGCCCTTAAGAATGATAATTGCCACAGTTGGAAAGTTTTTCTTCTCTCTCTCTCTCTGCCTCTGCCGGGGCCACAGCCCTGGGTAAACATGCCAGTGTGACTGCCGTAATGGTGGGCGTCGCTGGAGCTGTTTCCACAAACCCAGGCACAGGCATGCACACCTTCTCCCGCACTGGCAGCCTTCCCGAAAAAGGGAAGGCTGCCACAGACACACACACAGACACACACACACACACACACACAGGCCACTGTGTGTGTGTGTGTGTGTGTGTGTGTGTGTGTGTGTGTGTGTGTGTGTGTTATCGTGCGCGCGCACACGCCCGCACCTGGAACTAGGCCTCTTGCCCCAAAGGAATGCAGATACAGATCAGAGCTGGCAAGGAGTGGTGCGGACTGAAATTCCGCACTCGTGATTATATAAAGAAAATATTACAATTCGGTGTAATTATGTGTGGGGGCCACATTTACTTCTTAAATCTCTGGAAGTGATAATCCTATTCGGTTATTGTTTAAAGCTAAACCTTCGCAATATGCTTGTTTTCATGGGTGTTGGTCTAACATTCATGCTAAACATGCTATTAATCCTTTGGAAGGAAAGGGGGAAACTGTACATAAAACACATTAATACATCTGTCAAACATTGCGTCAACATCAACATTCACACTCAATTCTTCATTCATCAAATGAATTGTTTCATAAATAAGGCAATTCACCTGAAATGGGAATAAATGCAGAATACAATGATGTACGTTCCTCAGTTGAATTTGAGGTCTCTCAGCCACCAGATCCCTATATGTATCCTTCATTTCTCTCTCTCTCGTCTCCTCCAGTTGGAGCAGGAGATCCAGCGTATATCGGAGGCCTATGAGACCCTGATCCAGGGCAGTGGCAAGCGAGAGTCCCTGGAGCAGACCCTCCGGAAGAGGCTGGTGGCCGAGATCCGGAGGCTGCAGGACTTCAACCGGGACCTGAGAGGTGAGCGCCCACACAACCGCCGTGACGCTTGGAAGGAGACGCTCATTCACAAGTGGTGTTTTAAGGATTAAAGAAAATGACTTAACGGTATTCCGGTGGGATCTCTTTTCCTTTTTTAGAAAACTTGGAGAATGCTCGAACGCACGTTGCAAAGGAAGTGGAGGCCGCCGACCACAACCAACACATCATGGCCAAACTCCTCGAGCAGAGTGAGTTAATCTGTCGTCCCGTCCGGTTTGATTCCTCTCTCTCTCTCCCCGTCTCTTGCTGGATATTCTCTCCCTGCTCCTCCTTTATGATATACATTCACGATTTGGATTCAGTTGTTGTAAGGCAACATGGGGTGGGGGAATGGGGGGTGGGCATTAGGCACATCCCGCATGCAGGACTTTTTCACTTGCGTCAACCCCTCAGCTTGCTTGGTAAGTAGCCTTAATGGAGAGGGAGAGAAATTGCAAATCATAATGGAAAAAAAGTGCAGTGGAACCAAAATCCTGGAAAAAGTAGTTCTAAATCAGTAGTTGTTGGTGTGGCCATTTTGGACGATGTCCTCGTGGTGTTATGTGGGTCAAAGGGATGCACCCACCACAAGCTCCCCCAAACCCCCTTCCTCTTCCCCTTCCATTCCCCGTCCTCTCTCCGTAATCCACCGGCGCTCGGGTTCGCTGCATCCGAGCGGCCCCAGGAGAAGCAGCTTGTTTGCGCAACCTCAATGGGAGGAAGTGGGCGTGATGCATGCGGCCCACTTCCTCTATAACAGGAAATGCTTCAGATGCTCAACAATTGGATCCCAGTGTTCCCCGGTCCGAACCTCTCTCCGCCCCTCTTGGCTTTCACTCTCTTCCAACTCGGGACCTCGACAGGGTTATCTAAACACTGCGTTCACAACGACGTAAACACGTGCTGAATAATGACCCTACCCTCTTCCTCCTCTTCCTCTCCCCTCCAGACGAGGAGCAGAACTTTGAGCGGGAGCGCGTGGAGCGCGAGCTGCAGCGCCTCCGGGCGGCGGCCGAGGAGCAGGGCGTGCGCTCGGAGCAGTTGGAGCAGGCGCTGGAGGCGTCACGCGGGCGTGGCCACCAGCTGGAGGAGGAGCTGAGGAAGAAGAGGGCGTACGTGGAGAAGGTGGAGCGCCTGCAGGGCGCCCTGGCCCAGCTGCAGGCCACCTGCGAGAAGCGGGAGAACCTGGAGATGAGGCTGAGGACGCGGCTGGAGCAGGAGCTCAGGAGCCTGAGGGCTCAGCAGGTAAACGGCGGAACACAACGGAAAACACGCACTGGATCATGGGTAGCCGTCGGGTCATCGTAAACTATGAGCTCATCATTTACATTTACAATGAAAACATTTGTCAGAAGAAAGAGAAACAATAGATCGCCGTTACAAGTGCCAAGCACTCACAATTGCTAGGTTAACCCATTCCCCGAATACAACAATGCTAGCTAGGTTAAGACGCTAGACAATGATGTACTATTGAAGTACTATTTGTGTAGAAAATGCTTTCTACAAGTGCAAGGACATACAATGTACAATAAGAGGAGTAATACATAGGGCTTAAATGCAGTGTAGAAATCTTTGTGGCATGCGGCCATGCTGAACCGTAACTTTATGAACTGACCCAGCGATTTCTCTCCGTGTTTGACCTAACCCCCGTCTCTCTCTCTCCCCCCCCTTCTCCCTACAGAGGCAGTCCCAGCCCCCCGGGGTGACGGTGGGATCGCTGCACGAGCGGCTGCGGGAGCGCGAGGAGCGTGTGTTGGCCCTGGAGGCCGACACGGTCCGCTGGGAGCAGAAGTACCTGGAGGAGAGCACCATGAGGCAGTTCGCCATGGAGGTGGCCGCCACCGCCGCCGCCCAGAGGTACGTTACCACCTCCGGCCTGAGAGAGAGTCAAACACACTTAATCACATTGGTTCTGTGTTCATGGTGAAGGGTCTTAGTCGTACTTGAGGAACTTTGCGTTGCACCGTCTATGTAGATCAAAACCGTACTAAATCTAAACGGCTGTGTGCGCCCCCCGATTTTTTATACAGTTCTTTTTTTTCCGATTTCACAGAGACACCACCATCATCAACCATTCTCCCTTTCACTCCTCCAACAACAGCTTCAACGAGGACCTCCCAGCCACCGACTTCCGGAACCAGGAGATGGAGAACAGGTGAATAATTCATTAGGAACAACCAACGATTACATATAGCGTGGTGAAGCATGACAGTGAATGCTCTCTGCTGTTAATGTTCACGCGAAGGCTGGTCAACGTTAACGTTCCTGGTCTCTCTGGATGTTCTCCCGCCAGGATCCGAGCTCTGTACGCTGAGATCCTGGAGAAAGACGCGGTGATCAAGATCTTCCGTCAACGGCTGCATCAGGACCAGGGCAGGAAGGACGGGCCGTGCCCGCGATACGGTCTCCCCAAGGGGGGCGGGTTGGGGGCACCTCTGAGACCCGCCTCCTCCACGCCTGCTATAAGCATCGCTACGTGTACGTCCAAGAGCAGAGGTAAGGGCCCTGTTTTTTCCTTTCTTTCTTTTTTCGGTTCCTTTTAACCAAAGCCGCTGTTCATAATCTGACCTCCTGTAAATTATCAGACAGTTGGTTGGTTACACACTCACTCACTCTAACTCTCTCAAGTAAACACCCACTGACTCACTCTCTTAAGAAAACACACACACACGCACACACGCACGCATGCACACACACACACACACACACTACAGGTCATACACACAATTCAACTATGTAGACATTAGTATTCACTCTGAAAGCTTTAATCCTCCCTTAATCTCACTTTTGTTAAGCAGAGGAAATACAAAAATAAATTCAATTTATTGATAGATATTTACTGTTGGCCCTCCAGGTAAAAGTCTATCGGACGACCAGACCTCGTCTCCCCGGCTGTTCTCGGCACAATCTGAACCTGGTTCGTTGTCTATCCATGAGGAGGGGGTCAAACCCAGCCTGCCCCTGGCTGACAGTCAGCTCAACATTGGTGAGTACCGTATTCCCTCCCACACACAACCACAGAAATGCAAAAGGCTAATTGAATATTTGCCCAAGAATATAATGCAGTTTCAGATTTCCCCATGCTTATTTATTTTTGTTGCTGGATTATAGTCCTCATTGATTAACTCACACTGCGCCTTGGCCAGCCAATCAAATACCAGCACTGTAGGTCAGGGTTCAGAATGTGGACCTTGAGGAATGTGCACGAAATGATACAGATCTATCGACTGGGCATATAAAGCACTGTAGATCACTTCAACCCCATTTGTCTTGTTATTAATCAGGGACATGGCTGTTAATGCTGTTTGAGGAGTTACTACTGTTTGTACAAACCTTTATCTCATTATCATTATTATTTTCTCCCCAACAGACAATGACGTGCCAAATAAGTTGCCAACAAACCCGTTCAGGGGATTGGAAGAATTGGATTCGGAGGCAGTGGAAATCTTTATTTAAAGACTGAATGTGGACGACAAAGACAAAACAAAGACAAAGAACGAAGGCAAAGCCTATGAAACACTTCAGACACTATGTGGAGCACAAGTTGATTTCATTGATTATTGTCGTTGTTGGGGGACAAACGGAGGTTGTATAAGACTGTAATGACATAATGAAAACAAGCCGAGGTCAATGAATGATAGAATGGATGGTTTCACATGCAGGGGACATAGCTGTGCTGTGTTTCTGGCTCTCTATCCCCCGGCCGGGCTGCTGCAGGCCGGCCGTCCGGCCACGGGGAGCTGAAATGTGAATTGCTTGAGGTACGTGAGACAGTATTGTGGATTGTAATAGGGGAAAATGTTCTCAAGAGAGTGTAGGCCAAAATATTTATATAATTGCTGCTTTTTCTAACCCCCCTCCCCCGTCCCCGTTCCTCCCTCCTTTCTCAACCCAGGGAGTTTAGATGCTTCATTTTATTTAATCTGGTTTCCACATTCCCCAAATATTATCTAGAGCCACTGGCTTTCTCAGATGCGCCTTTTTAAGACAAGGTTATCTTTGTGGATTCACGACCCGCATTCTGTTACTCCCTAAATGCATGTGACTTAAGTTCATTCCTGCCACTTTGCGGTTCAGAAAAGAGAAACAAACAAAGATGTCATAAGCTATTTAAACTCGCCAAACTCAAAGCAAAGATATCAGAAACTGCGCTGCCTCGCCCGGGTCTTACGGTCTAGGCAGGCCAAATGCAGGCGTAGAATATTGGAATGGTTGCGTTAAATGAGGACACAGAGGAAACAACAACTGTTTTGTTACATACCTGGTGTCTTTTCAAACTTGGAGGCGCGACGGAGGGAGGTGGTGGTCATCGTGGGGCTGAACCATCATCCGTTCCCCTAACTTTATTTGACTTTGTGTGTGCGTGTGTGTGTTTTGTAAGTGGTGTGTTTGTGTGCGAGCGCGTGCGTCTGAGTGTTCGATCCCTGATTCGGTGTACCTGCTGGTTCAGGCACCTTTCAGGGATAAAATCTGAAAACCATACTGTTTGGGTTTTGTTTACTGTGAGCTTTGAACTAACAAACAGGACAATTAATATCATATATTTTATACAGATATTTGTATTATTTTAGATATTATAGTGCGATGCCAAAGAGTTTATGTTTGTTTCTTAAATTATGTGCAGACAATCACGGTGATGTCAAATTGTACACCAACCCAAGCAAGTGTTGACTTCAAAACATTCAAGACATTTCTGTGAACTTAACAATAATATGAAGGTTTTAAAATGGAATTCATGCATTTCATTTCAAAAGAAATAAAATATTCTAATATATGAAAATTCATACTTGTGCTTTGCTTTCCTTTATTTCTATCTTCTTTCCAATAATGAGTTAAAATACACAAAGACTTGTTCGCTGTCTCATCCGGTTGGTTTCCCGTTGCGTCTCAGTATAACCTGATATAGTTCCTCATGTCTCCACGCTTCCAAGATGGCCCCCACTGGGGAGAGGACTCGTCGTTAATGAATGCCAGACCCACATTCTTCTGGGTTCAGATTTCTCGGGTGGCCCGCTCTCTTGTTCTCTCTCCTGGCTTTGGACAGCATACTGGACATAGATCACATTCTCATACTGACATGTTACCGTAGACGTGACAAAGGCAGGTTCCTCCCTGGGCTTAAAGGGTGATGCCATTTGAAATTCAAAACAACTTTACATGTGTGGCATTCTTTATTGTTTTTTTCCCATCGCCTCAGACAGTGAACCGTTGCACAACACACGCACTTCCAAAGCATTTTGTATTGGAATTATATTTAACAAAAAGGTGTGGGCTGATGGATTTCTGTTTTTGAGTTAATGTTTGATTCTGAACTTTCTCTTTCTCATACACCGTCGCCCCCTCTCTGTCATACAGATAAATGCTGACACATGGCAGAGAGCCACGTTCTGTGACCATTGCCAGTTTTGGCCAGTTTCACACCACTGACAATGAGACTTCAAAGTGCAGTAGTGACACTGACAATGACATAGAATGTGCTGGAGTAATCAGCACCAGCAGCTGACAACATCAGTAGAATACTCCCATGCCCTGCCACTCATTCCAATGCAAATATGTATGTAGGCGTGTGTGTGTGTGTGTGTGTGTGTAAGCCTGCATGGGTATATTTGTGTGCTTTAAATAGTACTGCAATGAGGAAATTAATACATATGATATATGTGTCCTGTGCCTTTCAAAGCTAAGGTGACTGCTTCTCGACAGAGAAGGATTGGTTAAGCATGTGCCCTACTCTACAGTCCACTCTCTGTAACTCAACCAATTCCTTTCACCTCTGTTTGAGTGGGAACATGATACACACAGGGGCACTTTCCAAAGAGATCAGTGACACAATCATTACTACTAGTGCTACTACTAGCGTTTGAAAGAAGTGGTGAGGGTGTCAAGATAAAAATGTTTTCACGCAAAAATAACATAAAAGTAACATGTATTATGTAAAATAACACATAATTCCAATTAAAGTTCCAATTATAGTTCATTCATAGGAATGGTGTTGGTGTAACTCTGTATGCATTGAAATAGCCAGATCTTAAAGTCATTGGTTATTGGTAACCTCTCACTAACTAAATGATTTACCTCTTCTTCTTCTTCTTCTTCTTCTTCTTCTTCTTCTTCTTCTTCTTCTTCTTCTTCTTCTTCTTCTTCTGTGTCAGCGCTGCATTCATTCACCTTACCATACTATTCCTAGTGTCGGCCTATAACCTCTAAACTATATAATCCTAGAGGCTCAGGGGGAAACGTGTACAGCCTGGTGTTGCTGAATAATTACATCGGGGTATGTATGAAATCCATCCCGGCAGGCCTGGACTTGGGGGCAAATTCGGGCCTTATGGAGACAGGAAATTATGGTTGGCAAGATAGCAGGGATGCTTTTGACAGGAGAACTTGTCTGTGAAAACAAAGAACAGGAACTGGCGGTATGCGGTGCCATCAATCTTATTTATGAACTGAAAGAGCTTATCTTGTGTAATGACTGACAACATTTTGACGAGCAGCCAACATTCCTCCGGGAATATGAAAGGCAGTCGACATGTTTCGACTTTGGCTCTCCTTGCCAGAATTAAAAAGGATGAAAAATTAAGGAGCATAAATCAGGTGCAGAGGTAAAATTCCGTTGTACCCGCACATTTTACAGGGAGGGAAACATGTCCATGAGAATTCACTGTGTTTTAGTAGGGTGGGTAATTTTTTTACTGTAATATTTGGCAAAAATGTCACAATAGCAGCTATATGTAGGTGAAGTGCTCTGTGAAATCTGCTCATCACTTTTTTGCTCTCCCCTGCCTCTGTGTGCCGCCCCCAAAAATTGCCCCCGCTCATGTACACTTTGACCAATCAGAGCGAGGCTCCGATTCTCCGTTCTTATTGGCTGTGGGACCGTCCGGTCACCTTGGCAGCGACGTTGGCGCGTCCCTGCGTGAGCGTTCACGAGCCTTGCAGTTTTGCACTACTACGGCGGACAACAAATGAATAGAAATGTCTTCATCAACGGCCCCTAAATGTCCCATTCCCCGGATACCAACAACTAGCACCGCTAAGACAGCGAAAAAAAGAGGAAAGACACTTGTTGAAAGGACAGCTACTAAAAGGGAGGCGGAGAGAGCTCGAAATAAAACCAGAGTAAACATTGGCGTGGCTTATGAGCGATGGAGAGAGTTACGTGACCTGAGAAACTTAAAATCGGACGCAGAAATGGCTATATTTCTTATAGACAGGTAAGGAATAGTGTTATCTCTCCATGGTATATTGTGATGAATATGTAAAGTATCGGCTGGTATGATGTTTTACTAGGATAACCGTTACATTACGGTTCTGTAATGTAACCATTTCAATACGGTTCTGTAGGATGTCTTGCATTGGCCAGTAGTGCCGGAGGAAAAGGAGGACGTAGGCAACGTAATAAGAGCCATTTTAATCCAGAAAAACAGAGCAGAACAATCACTTTCAGTGCATGGCTAGAGGAACTAGTGCAACCGCCTAAACCGTCCCTAGACCCCGTGACTCATAGCCAGTTCCCTCCCACTCGATCACCCACAGTTAGGGGAACACGAACACATAACGTAGTCACTACAGGCCAATGGTTCTTTTCCCGGTCCGTTTGATATGTTACTTATGGTCACACTAACTGTGCGTTGACACCAAACGCCCCATTTTGTCGACCGTTCGCGTTGTCGCTGAAGTTTTGTCGCGCCACAACACGATAACCACCATTGCCTTGTCTTTACCTTTTGTGGAAGAGGGAGAGACGTCGGAGGACCTGACGCAGTCTATTCATAATATTGTAATGACCACGGAAGAGGCAGTGAATGAAGTATTGATTACACAGAGATTTATTAGATGGGCCTACCTAATAAACCGTTGGAACACACAAGACGGGAAACCATAGCAACGCCGGTAAACAAACCCCGAGAAGCCCAATCCCCATGAGCGCTCCCCGCGCTACCGCCATCCGGAGGCGCACAGAGCTTTTGGCCGTGATATTATATATACAATTATATTAAAGGCATATCGTACGGGATCCAGTAATATGCACTTTTTAATATGTTGTTTAAATTGGTTTTTACATCCTGACAGCAATAAATAACTAATGGGCAATGAAAAAGAAGCGGAAAAAAAATACTAATTCTATATCTGCTATAAACCTGTTAAAATGCTTACCAATCGGAGACACTGTGCCCGGATCTAAAGAACCAATCACAAGCCTGCGCGTTCTCTCCCCTCTGTGTACGAGCCTGAGCCGGCCTGAGCGCGTTCACGGAGGGCAAAGAAAGCGTTGTTCAGTGGACTACACCTAGTAAGCCTACAATAAACAATGGAAGAGAAACAACAGAAGTTACCACTGCCACCGTTACTTGCCCCGGTTAATCCTTTTAAAAAGGTAAGAAAAAGAAAGACAAAAACTGAAAAGGCAGCAACAAAAAAGAAGTTGGAGACTGCTCGAGGAAAAACGAGAATAAATATTGGATTAGCTTTTCAGCGATGGCGACAGCTGAGGGAGTTGAATAGCCTGACAAGTGACGCAATGGTTGCCGTTTTTCTCTTGGATAGGTAAGCTTTCGTCTTGTTTCCTGTTTATTTTATATTTGTGTTCAGAAGAAGTCCTGCCAACGAAGCTATATATGCTAAGCAGCAGCAGCGCTCGTGCATGGCTCTGTGTCGAGGGGTGGGGGCAGGGAGTCCTGAAGGGTGGGGGAGGAGTTAAACGGAACTCTGAAGAGAAGCTAATTTCAAATCATGCTAGCTCTCTCACATCGTACTGTATAGCTTTAATTGGGAATGTATCTTTTTCTTCAAACGAAAAAACATAATGTGTATTTATTTAATAAAACAAGCAAAATATATAATTGGTATAGGCCCCGTCATGGGGAAAGTAACTTCTCACCACCTGTACACATCCCTGCTTTTGATGTATGAGGATATCATTATTTTCAGGCTTGATTGAACTATTCAGTATCTTTGAATACTGACATGATATTATACTGGGACTTCACCATAGAGCAAGCCTGGGGCCTGTACCACGAAGCTGGATTAGAGGGTTAGCGAGGTATGTTGAGCTGAAAGCCTGGGTTAGCTGTACCACGAAAGTCGATCTCTTTTAGCGTCGCTGTATCACCATGGTGACTTATGCTCGCAACCAAACCTGGTCGGGACCAGCTTTTCGGCTTAGTCTAGCCGGAGATCGGCTACTTAAATCGGCGTGCGCAGCTTCCTAGCCCCTCCTCTGACAATGGCGTCACCATTTGTGGGTGTTCCCGTGGACCCCGGCGCACTTCTCGTACAAGGGTTTTACGGGACAGAACCGATCCCTTGGCATTGTCTGACGATATTCAGATTTCAGACTTTATTGTCATTGTGCAAACAACGAAATTGGGGTTCTTCATGAGAGATACAGATTCTCATCAGAGGGTGTTCGTTATTTGATCGTCCTTTTGGACCTTATGTAGACAATGATTACTGTTGCGCATTGGGTCTCAGTGACAGAGTGCTAGAGTGGAGGTAGCGCGTCAGTCTTGAATATCTGCGCGGGGGGTTCGACTCCCAAGTGACGCGAATTTATGTGAAGCTTAAAAAGTCCTAATTCTCATGCATATGGAATACTTATTCACTAA
>OOFH01075934.1:0-10778 GCA_900323355.1 Merlangius merlangus
CTCTTGGAAGAGGTTGTTTTTCAAGGAGTTTACCGTGTCCTTTTATCCTGATTCTGGTGTGAGTATACAGACTTTCTTTTGAAGAGGATGTCTGTATGAGCTCCAACAAGCGCGCCAACACTGGTAACTGAACCTTTCAGTAGCACTTCGCACTGCCACTTCGATTTCTTCCTCCAGGAAATCATGGGCGATGTCCATGTTCGGGTCCACAGCTTGGATGACCACAGTCATGCCCTGTTCCCAAGCCGATACAATCAGTGGCGGCTGGTGGTTTTTAAAGTGAGGGAGGAAGGACTGCGCGCTTGGTTGCCATTGGCCTGCTTGCACTGTTGGTGTATGGTGGCATAAGAATGAGACTCAAGTTGTTTCAGGGTGTTTTGGTGAACTACAAAATAGCAGGGAGGGAGTTATGTGAATAAAATGTAAAAGACCAGTGTCAGTTTTGGAAAAATGCAGAATTAGTAAAAGTACAATGAAGTAATAAAAAATTTATCATGGCTATTTTCTACTGACTGTAGTTATTTAGCAGTTTTTTTAACAATTGTTTAAGAAAAGACTCAAGAACCAAAGTGATGCCATTTAAAATACATCATGCTCTGAATCATTCACCAACACCCTTTCCACAATATCAAACAGAGCGGTCAGAGTAACAAACTAGTAAAAGAACAACAAGAACATTATTTCAAAACTATTTACATGGGCTGTAAGCCTAACTATTCAGATTGAGGGACTTCATTTCAGTTGCCCTATCGCAGATTTCACTTGCAGTGAGCACCGCGGCAATGCAGACCGGGTTTGTTATCGACCGCGTTGCCAGATTGGGCAGATTTCCCGCCCAATGATAATTTTTCCAGCCTAACATGGTTAAAAGTAGCCCAATTGGGTGTGAAATCTGACCAATCTGGCAACACTGCTCAACATCCAGGGATCCGGCTTATTGGTTCATAGCGCAGACGGATAGATTTTTGCGCGAATCAGACCCCTTAAGGTCCCACCCACTCCTTTCCTCCTCTCTCCCATTGAAACCCATGTTATCCACCGGCCGCCAGTACTTTCGGGGAAATGAATGGGAGTGAACGGTGGCAAAGGGAGGACGTTCCTCCCTGAAGTAATTGGCGATAGGCGATAGGGGGTGCTAATATCCCTTTACCCAGGGAAACGAACATTATATATTCAAAGGCAATAAAGTAGTCATATTTAAGGGCATTAATTCATTACAATAGTCTGGGCAATCTACATTTTTTATTCTCAACAATGTTAGGGAGGATCTTCCTCCCTCTCCTCAATGGAGAAGCCTCCACTGATATATATATAGCTTTACATTTACGGCAATACCTGTCTTGAAATTATACAATGAGTTATGCTGGTATCAAATACCATTGTTTGGAACGGTAGTTACCGTTTCAGAACGGCATGTGCCTTTTTTAGAACGGCATGTGCCGTTTCAGAACGGCATGTGCCGTTTCAGAACGGCATGTGCCTTTTTTAGAACGGCATGTGCCGTTTCAGAACGGCATGTGCCTTTTTTAGAACGGCATGTGCCGTTTCAGAACGGCATGTCAGTGGTCGCGGTGGCACATGCCACAGGCCAATAAACGATCTCGGCCCTACTGCCAAAAGATCTGATTCTGTGTTTACACATCACTGCCCATGCGCAGGAACTAAGAGACTGAAGCGGGCAAGAAGAATTCTGTGCAACGGTAGTGACTGCGTTATAGTCAGTGTGGTTATTCTGAACTCTGAATCCCGAGCTTTCAAATCATTACAGCAAACAAACCCACCAACGCTTATCCTTGCATCTTATTGAAGTTTTGCTTTGTATTCAGAATTATCACTGCCTATAAGATAGGCACTATCTTCACTCAAAATTGAAACTGCTCGCTTCAGTCTCTAAGTCTGTGAGCATGCACAGTGGCGTGTACACACAGGACCAAAACTTGTGGATGTTTGTTTTGGGAAATATTGGAAGAATCTACCTATGGTTCCTATGCACTTACCTGGTTTGGTGTCTACCTATGGTAGCTGGATATTATGGATGTCATGGAAGGTCAGCTGCCCAATTTCAGCGGAGGTGAGTTGAACAAAAATCTTGGCTGATTTACATCTTGACATAAACCATGTCATAATTCACCTGGGGTCTTTTAACAAACTGGCAAAGTCCTTTAAATCCCCTAGAAACGCCCCTGTTATTAGCAATACTCGATTTTTCGTGCGTGCATTGCGCACACTCAACCTCTGTTTCCGGAGGCTCAAGGAGGAGTGTAATATTACATTTGAGCAACAAAGTGTAGTCTTGTGGTGGACTCTATAGACATAATTCACCATACTGTGTTATTGACATGTTTTCATTCTGTGTTATAGGGACACTGTCTCTTTAAGATCATGTGACTTATGTGTTGATATGCCGGTCAGTGCAATGTTTGAATTTAAAGTTTAAAGATTTAAAGATTGCACTTTAATAAATTAATAGACTAATGCCGCTTTTCCACCGACAGTATCAGGTCAACTCGGCACGCCTTGGTTTGGTTCCAGGCGCATTGTTTTTCCATCGAAAAAAGTACCTCTTAAATGTGGGCGGGTCGCATGGGTCGCATATCACACATGCGCAAAACTGTGCATGCTTATCCACGAGAAACATAGCAGATAGGGCTACACAAAGGAGCGTCTCTACCTCTGTCACGGTCCACTGCGTATTCTTATGCGCAGATCCTGCAGTGTTCAATAATCAATCACTATTGTTGACTGAACACTGATGCTAGTATTTAAAGATGTCGGTGTCACGCCGAAAATGGAATCCCCGTCTGAAATCGCACCCCCTCTCCGCATGAACGCGCTTTCTCTCATTCCGTCTGTGCTTTCTAGGGTAAAGTGCTCCAGACTAACTTTTTTCACAAGGAGCACTGTGGCCCCTAACTGAAAATGTTAGGGGGACAACCAGAAAATTTAGGCGCACACACCGTAAATCAACATGCCAATGTTATTCTCTCATTTTTGCCCTGTATTGCTAACAAATATTTTGATAATAGATGCAGAAATTACAATGTGAAGTTTCAAATTCAGTGTCACATTTTATTGTCTCATCTATACCAACTGTTTCCACGTGTGCGAGCATGCGTTCGATGAGCACGGAAGGGACAGTTTCACGGGTTGTGCCGCTTGACAGGACGCTGCACCTCTCCATTGAGAATGCAGCATGCACGACAAACGCCTCCTGTGTGAAAACCCCTATATAGCACATGAAGTCCTGACCGAGTTCTGGTACCCGACGGGTGACCCGCAGTTTGGATGAAACGGTTGAAAAAGAATGTAATGTGTCGGACAAAGTTGCGGGTCGGAAGAGTGCGGGTTTGCAAAATGAGACCCGTGCAGCACTCTGGCGCACTAGCTGCAGGTCGGAAGAACGAATCAATAATTTGCGAATTGTTCAAACACACGTAGCAAGTTGTGAAATCGTTCTCTTTTTCACAGACCCAGGACATTTACGCTCGCTCGATATTTAATCTCTAGGATCCTCTCCCTCCACATATTACCCACTAACAGTGGCCATTCCCTATCCTTCTCACACTGACCTGCTACAGATTCAGGATTCGTTGACGCTCCCCTTCCCTGTTTAACGTGTACAAATAAAGAAATAAAAAAGGGCAAATTTACGTAAATTCAGTCGCACACTCTCACATGGTCGCAAATAGTCGCAAAATGCGACCATTTGGTCGCAGTCTGGAGCCCGGGGGGAATATCATGCATACATATATGACTTGTATACCATTACGTATTTTAGTGCCCTTCGTAGTTCATTATCGTGAATGGAATATCTTACGTTGTGGGTTGCCTATAAATTGTAACATTGCTTGCCGTGACAAGTTGCTCATCTTGTGCTGATATGATAGTAAACACTGCTATAAACTATAAACCCTCTTTTCGTCAAAAGAAATCGTACATATCGCTTTCTGTGATAATTGTCTCATCTTGTGAGGATATGATATAGGCAAGCAGCCTGTTTACGTCCCACAAAACTACCGGTTCAGCCCTCATGGAACATTGACGGAGGTGAGACTAACAAAGTACCAGGTACCAGATTTTGGCAATTGAAACACAAAAAAATGGGGCCCGGACGAGGCGAGTCGAGGCGAGTTGACATGGTACTGTAGATGGAAAAGCGGCATAAGAAAAACTTTTTGTTTATTGACATTTGTGGCCAGATGATTTGCCTATATCATATTACTATAACACATCTTGTTTACAATTTCATAAGAAATTGAAATATAGGGCAAATGGCATTGTTCTGCATATTTTGTCAATATCATACGTCAATATCTTTTCAGTTATACATTTGCTTCAATCAAGTTTTGTTCAAAATATCGTTATATATAATATAATATTGAATCGTGAACCCAATATTGTGTATCGTATTGAATCGTGAGCTGAGTGAATCATCACGCCCCACTTCTCAGATGTTGTGGCGAAACCTAAAACATATAAAAGATATATTCAAAGGCTTGGCCTGTGAATTTGAATGGTCCTTACCTAGATTTTTGCATTCATTTTCTACAGTTGGACCAGCTGCGTCCAAAATTGCCTTGGACACTCCTGGGTGATGAGAAAGACACAAGACATTAAAAGATACTAATCTCCATCCATTTTTATGTCTGTATAACTATATGTTATACATGAGGAATAGATAATCATTGTAATAAGATTAAGTATATTATTTTACTCAAGCATTCCTCCTGACACTGCGTATTATTTACCTGACTTGAGGGTGAATGATTCGTTGGAAGAGTTGACGATGACATCAGTTTTCTCCTTGGTGATGTCCCCCGACACAACCTGTACTCTCACATGTCCGATTGTAATCTCATGCAGCCCCGGAGCTGAGGTGACTTTGGAGAAGAGACCTTGTAGCACAAAACAATCACTATGAACGAGATAAACAATCTTGAGCAGGTTAAAATGCACATGCAGAGAAAACACCTCAATCTAACAAACAAGACATAGTGAGACTTGAAATGAGAAGATGAGCTGTTAAAAATAGTTAACTAAACGAGAGACGTGAATTGAGTCTTGGTATTATTATGCCAATACAAAATTAGATTACTTGACTTAGACTGGGTAGGGGCTGGAACATTTGTTGTTGTCGGTTTTTTGTTGAATGCATCTTCGAAAGCCTGCAGGTTAACACAAAAGGATCTGCCATCAATGACTCATCATGACATTCCAAAAGCAAATCAACTCAAATATATTGCATAGCATAGGCTTACCACTATTTTTTAAATCCTGATTCATATGTGTTAATATAAATATTTTTGTACCTGGATGGTCTCTTGGTCTTTCGGATAAAGGACAATGACCACCGTCTTCAAGCACCGTGGCTGTTTGTAAAACCTCGAGAATTCTTCTATCATTACAGATGCTGCAAGGTCTTTGGGGAAGCCCAGGTTTCCAGTGCCAATGGCAGGGAAGGATATGGAGGTAAGACCATGTTTCTCTGCCTTGTTCAAGCAGTCTGCAACAATCCCTCTCATTATCTGTAGGATATACCACATATGCCTTTTCACTTCTCAATCGATTATCCAAAAGAAAGTGGGGTTCAGACTATAAAATCTGTAAATAAATATGAATCACCACTGTTCAATGAGTTACCTTGAGAGCGTTGCCCTTCTTGTCCCAAGCAGGGACTACAGCATGAAAAACCCAGTTGCTTTTCAGTTTGCAACCATCCGTAACGATAACATCACCAATGTCTCCTGTTTGGCTCTGTTCATTTACCAAATACTGAAGTTTTGGTCCAGCTACACTGACAATAGCTTTGGAAACGGCTCCCTTTTCCAGATCAAGATCTTCTCCCACAACATTCACAACCACCTGGGTCTGAAAATATGAAAACAGAATGTTATCTATTCAAAGTTTCCTAGTATGTTTATTTCATTGTCTCAATTGTACTTTATATAAATACTTGTATGAATTTGCTTTTTGGATTAATATATGAAATAAATAATTACCTTTGCATCTTCAATATTCCCTAATTGTATCCTCATTCCTACATCGGTCCCCAGTGTTTTGGAAGAGTTTTTATTTTGTTTGTCAGGAACACTCTGTCGAGAACCAATTTTTCCTTGGTTTCCAAACTTGTCTCTCACAGCTTTCTCAAAAGCTTGAACTGCATGGTCATCCAAGCTCACAAAATGGATCTGCTTCAGGGGGTTTTGACCAAACTGGTCCTCACAATGTTCCTTCATCACTTTGATGATGGTGTCGGCACACAGGTCTATTGGGAACCCCATGTTGGCACTGATGGCAGAGATGGCCAGAGATTGACAGCCACTCATCTCAGCAAGTTCTAGACTTCCTTTAACAGCTCTTTTCAGCTGCCCCACTGTCCTCTGGTGGTTAGATGGATCGTACTGGGGCCCCACCACGTGGATTACTTTTTTGCATTGGAGCCGACCCCCTGCACCAGTAATTACACTGTCTCCTGGTTTCAGCTCCCCTCCCTGGATTTGGATTTTATCACATTCCTCCTGCAAGCAAGAGCCAGCGGTAGCCACAAATGCTCCTCCAATACCTCCATCAAGTTTCAAGCTCTTATTCGAATTGAT
The DNA here is from genome assembly GCA_900323355.1 of Merlangius merlangus. NCBI lineage: Eukaryota > Metazoa > Chordata > Actinopteri > Gadiformes > Gadidae > Merlangius > Merlangius merlangus. Next base: position 6,597 of record OOFH01075934.1, read on the forward strand.
TACCACAGCATCTACTGAGTAGCTACATAGATCAGCTTTACTAACAACTATATCAATGCCGTCCGATGTTTGAAGATTGTGTATGGGCCTGGAGCGTAGCAGGTCATTTTGTCTACTAGCCTCCACCAACTGGACTAAGCAACCGGTTTCCTTCTTTATTGTGGAAACATACATATCTTTTTCTTCTTGAAAAAATTCTTTTGCCCCAGGCTGGGGGAGTTGATATTCCTCAAAGCAAACTTTAGAGATCATGGAAACTAGGATGCTTTTACAATTGATGACATCTACTCTAGGACCTCTGAAGGTAACAGCCTCCTTCTCAAAAGAAATATCCACTTTGTCCCTGACTTTTTCTGACCAGGTATTGTCTTGAGTTGCAATGAATCTGACAATAGTGTCAGACTTGACCCTATGAGTTTCAAAAACTTGGGCAAACTTGTGGAGGTAGTCTTCAATTTCTTTGAAAGCTGGTAGTACACTATCCTTGTAGCCAACTACTGTTACTCTCTCAAATTGATGATCACTAGATGTTGTAATAACAATCTTCTTCGAGGTTGTATTGTTGCTTTCTTCCAAACATTTGACTAGGTTTTGCCACTCCGGCTTCTTCAAGACATAACTATCATGAGTATCAATGTACTTAGAGGTCAGCACTTGCTTCAGTTGATCTTCAGCATCTTTCAGACTTTTGTCTGAAACAGCAATGATGCTCAGGCTAGTAGCATCTCTCTCAACTGCTGCATGAATTCCATTAGATGTGAAGACAATTTTTGTCAGCTCTTCCTCATCCTTATCCTTCAAAAACTGGAAAAGAATGTCGTCCAACTCGAGCTTCTGCCGTTTTACGGCAATCAGTCTGTTAAAAACCTGATTAACTGCTCTGTTAACCTCCTGTTGAAAACCAGTTAAGATCATTTTATCTTGAAATGATATTTCCAGTTCTGGATGAAAACCTTTTAATTGGTCCCTTAGGCCATCTTGACAGAGTAAGTGAAACATTACTTTGGATATCTCAAATTCCTGTGTAATACTTGAAATCTCCCTCAGTACCCTTTTCTCAATCCTGCTCAAGACTTCTTTCAACGTGGGCTCCAGTCTGGTCACATCGTCCATAAGGCCAACCACTGACAATGTACCTTCAGCTTCCTCAGCGATGATTTCCCCGGTCGTGTCTAAAACAATTTCTCTAATCTGCGCTTCACACTCTTCCCATGCTGATGATGGAGGCTGAAGCTTCAGAATTTTGAACCTGGACAAGACCTGTGTGAGGGCCTGCTCCACTGATTGTTTCCACTGTTTGATGTCTTTGGCTTTAACATCTTTCTGCTCGAGCAGTGCTTGAAGAGGGCTGAAACTTACAGATGAGGGTAGGAGGTCTACCTTGCAGAAGAGTGCTGATAAGTGTCCGCAAACCATATCTGCTGCTTCCTGCTTCCGGTGGAGGTACGCCAAGAGCGGGGAATGTATGCTTTGAGAGAAGGGAGCGGGTAGTTTTGGTGTGGGACGGTCTTTGCCATAAAGAGCTGTTCCCAAGGAGTCGTAAAATGGAAAAACTTTGACCCATTTCTTCCCGATGTAATGTTCCTTCTTGATTATCCCTTGAACAGCTAGTGAGGTAAAGACATTATTTTAACTTCACATACACTTGATGATATGAAATAAAGATTCAACTGATTCAACAAATTATATAATTAAATAGAATACCATTATAAAATGTGAGTATAGTATCTGCCAATATATATGTAAATATATTATAATATTATAATATATATATATATATACACAGTATGTATGTATTAGGGATGTAACGATATAATAATACTGAACTTAGATAAGATACCAATTAATTTGCAGGATTTAAGATTCCAATTTCAATACGATGTTTGGTTTGTGCACTTAGATGTCAATTTAAACAAAAAAATTGACATCTAAAAAAACAATAATTTAAACAAAAAATGTATCCCATCCACTAGTGATAAAATTACTGAAATGGGTTTTATCTGAACCTTCGTTTGAATATGTTTTTAAGTTTTCAACAATGAGAATTGCAATCCCTGAAGGTATTGTGGTGTGAATGCTGACTCTTAAATGCTCCGGCCGCTACACTGCTGAAGCTGAACATTGAAAAATCATTACACTGAATCTAGGAAATCCGCTGAACATTTTGAATGTAGAATGAAGTCTGTAGAATTAAGTATTAATGAGTTGAAGGGTTTTGAAGTCATACTGCTGACGCTGAAATGCTCCACCACAATGCTGAAGCTGAACGTTGAAGAACAATAACCCTGAATCTAGGAAATCTGCTGAACATTTTGAAGGTAGAATGAAGTCTGTAGGATGAAGTATGAATGAGTTGAAGGGTTTTGAAGTCTCACCCTTTACGTCAGCGCTAACGTCAGTGTTAACGTCAACGCTGATGCCAGTGTTTCCCCTAGATTTTTTTTTAGTAAGAGCTGATAGTGTGATTTGTTATACATTTTTCACGGGATGCTAGAGTGTTTGTTGGTTATTTCCATATAAAACACTTGTTTAGCCATCACAAGTTGATAATGATTCAATAAACACGTTATTAACAATAAACTAATTTTATTTACAATACACTATTATTTTATTTTTCCTTTTTGTCCCTCATCCCTTTTAAGTTTTTTGGGTGGTGCCATGCTAATGATGATATAACTTAATGCTGTCAGATTGTCCGTTATGATGGGGCATCATCTGCGCAAGCGCGACACCGCAGTTTTTTTATTTTATTTTTTTTCTCTTTTTCATTTTTTTTCATTTTTTGGGCCGGTTGTTGGCCTGGCGGGGGCGCTCGTTGGCCTGGCGGCCCGCCAGGCCTGAACAATGGTAGGGGAAACACTGGCTGATGCTAACGTCAGGGCTTGCGCTAAGGTCAACTCAAATGACAGAGCTAAGGCTAACGTCAACGCAAACGTCAGCACTAATGGTAACGTCAATGCTAACTTCAACGCTAACGCTAACTTCAGCACTAACCCTAACATCAATGCTAATTTCAGCGCTAATGCTAACGTCAACGCTAACGTCAACGCAAACGCTAACGTCAATGCTAACTTCAGCGCTAATGTTAACTTCAGCGCTAACATCAGGGCTAATGGTAACGTCAATGCTAACTTCAGCGCTAACACAAACGTCAGCGCTAACGTCAACGCAAACGTCAGCGCAAATGCTAACGAAAATGCTAACTTCAGCGCTAATGCTGTCAGCACTAACGCTAACGTCTACCCTAACGTCAGCGCTAATGGTAACGTCAATGCTAATGCTAACTTCAGCACTAACGTCAGGGCTAATGGTAACGTCAATGCTAACTTCAACGCTAACGCAAACGTCAGCGCTAACGTCAATGCAAACGCTAACGACAATGCTAACTTCAGCCCTAACGTCAGTGCTAATGTCAGCACTAACGTCAACACTGACGCTAACATCAGCACTAACGCTAAAGTCACGCTGATGCTAACATCAGCTCTAACGTCAACTCAAACGTCAACGCTAAAATCAGCGCTAACGCTAACATCAACTCAAACATCAGCGCTAACGTCAGCGCTAATGCTAACATCAATGCTATCTTCAGCGCTAACGCTATCATCAATGCTAACTTCAGCGCTAAGTCTAACCCCAGCAATAATGCTAACGTCAGAGCTAATGTCAACGCTAACGTTAACGTCACCGCTAACGTCCATTATTGTAGTCCACTATTGTAGTCCATTGTTGTAGTCCACTATTGTAGTCCATTGTTGTAGTCCATGAGAGAGAGAGAGACTTTAATGATGGCTGTGTCTCAATTCAGGGGACACATCCTTCGAAGGACGCGGTGATGTTGGTCTATGAAGGTGTGGCCTTCGTAGACCGTGAAGGCCGGACCGAAGGCCGAACGAAAGTTTTTAAATGAGACGGTCTGGCCTACGGAGCATTTTAAGTGTGCGTAACAAGCCGTTAACACCCTTTACCTTGCGTGACGACGCGCCGCTCCTGTCCCCTAGCGACCCTGACAGCTGTGGTTCAAACCGGATGGCGGAAGAGAAATATGGAACCGTTCTATAATAATTTTATAAAACATAACGTTAATTAGTTTAACGTTAAGTGGCTCGTGTAAATGTCATTGAACTTTGACAATAAAGTTACACATTTAAAATAGTCCCAACATTATTTTAATATAAAAAAATT
>OOFH01075936.1:0-23453 GCA_900323355.1 Merlangius merlangus
AGCTGAGCCGCAAGGCAAAGCTCTCGATCTATCGGTCAATCTTCGTTCCTATCCTCACCTATGGTCATGAGGGATGGGTGATGACCGAAAGGACGAGATCACGGGTACAAGCGGCCGAGATGAGTTTTCTCAGGAGGGTGGCTGGCTTCTCCCTTAGGGATAGGGTGAGAAGTTCAGTCATCCGTGAGGAGCTCGGATTAGAGCCGCTGCTCCTTTGCTTAGAAAGGAGTCAGTTGAGGTGGTTCGGGAATCTGGTAAGGATGCCCACTGGGCGCCTCCCTTGGGAGGTGTTCCAGGCACGACCAGTGGGAAGGAGACCTCGGGGAAGACCCAGGACTAGGTGGAGAGATTATATCTCAACACTGGCTTGGGAACGCCTCGGGATCTCCCCGTCAGAGCTGGTCAATGTGGCTTGGGAAAGGGAAGTCTGGGGCCCCCTGCTTGAGCTGCTGCCCCCGCGACCCGACCCCGGATAAGCGGATGAAGATGAGATGAGATGAGATATTATATTAATATATTATTAATATATTAATATTAAAATATTTTGCGTTTTGATAAAATTTCTAGCGATAACTGCATTTTATTTTCGTAATCTTCAGTAATCAGTGAATGTATATGATATAGTTTACATTGCATAGGATATAGTTTGTTGGTTTATGCAACGTTTTCTATCGCTGCCATGCTGATTCATATAGACGCTGCTATCCCTGAAACCACACAGCTTGCATGTTGTTCGAATCATTGTCTTTGCATTATGTAACATTACGGCCTTACAAATTATTTTTTTTTGCCTAGGAAATTTCCTTTCCCAATGAGATGACCCAGAAGTAATTGGAGGAAAGGTGGTTTCGAATTCAGAAAATGCTTAGGAAAGGTGCTTTGATGCAAACTTTGACCTACCTTTAGCATAGGTTACCCCTGAGCAGTCTTTACGAAAGGAAAGGAGATATTTGTTCCCCATATCCTTTACTGCGGCAATATTTAAAGCCGCTGTTAATGTGAATTGGGATTCAAGAGGCCAAAAATATTCCTGTTGGCCTAGTTCGACCTAAGTGATCCTCACTGTTGGCGACAACCTGATTGAAATCAATACGAATGGATGGAAAGAGTGCTTCTGTAGTCCGTCTATGGAAAACTATGTAGTTTCACGCTACAGACCTATATCAGCAATTCTCCCCGGAACTCACAATTTGTAATATCAGATCTGTAGAATCAGCGCCCTAATACTACTGGCAATGCGTATGAACATAATCTAGTGGTAGAATAGCGATATTACAGCAAAAGCAATGCAATTAAGAGTGTAAAGGTATGCATTAAGCAATCAACATCCACGTGTTTCCTATCCATGAGTTTCAAATGTAGTCCTACAACCTGCCATGTTGAGGACCCACAGGTGTTTCAAACTAATTAATTGGTCCTACGCCAATCAGAAACACAACTCAAATTGAAACACCTGTGTTGGTCCTCAACATGGCAGGTGTGGGACTACATTTGAAACTCATGAATAATAAGAAAACATTAAATTACTCCTTTATCTAATTTTAAACAGACAAATTGGTGTCAAACCCTATAAAAGAAAGCTGTGAGAAATGTTTGAAATGTAGTGCAATGGCTTACCTTGCATTATTGGAAGACTTGGCACACTCTGATCTACTTGGTGAATGGCCAAGTTTTTGGCGTTAAGTTTAACCGCAACCATTTTCTTTTTACTTCAGATAGTGTTCTCTCTTCAGACCCAACTGGAATAACTGCATCACTCTTTTTTTTTTCATGCAGCAAGCTTTCTTTTATTAAGTTAAGCTAGCCCAAAAATATATTTTGGTTTAATTCATCTCGCTTACCAGCGTTTCCATTTTAGTGTTGGAGAAGTTTATTTGCTTCGCTCTCTTTTCCACTAAAGTTGTGAGGGGAAAATAACATTCACATGGTCAATAAAGGATGCGTTGTGACCTCATCCTCATCTACAAACCTCTTATCCAGGGTCGGGTGGTGGGGGCTAGTTAGGGGCTGTTCTGAATGCAAATGGTCTGAGCCTGCATGAGCATGACACTTAAGAGGTGAGTTTTATCAAGATAGATTACTTACTGAAGTGCGTACAATTGCCTTGCGCACCTACAGATTTTTTTGTACTCTTCCTGAACTTCCTGAACTTCATTCGTAAAAGAGAATTTGAGCCTTTTCTTCGCACGGTTGATAAATAAGGCCCCTTGACACCGAGATCTTCGACTAATTACAACACTTCCGGTAGGGCTGGATGTATATTATATTATCTATTAATTAAACCCTAAAGGCAAAGGTTTACTACTTTGACTCCGTAATCTGTTCTCCAACTCCTTAACTACGGAGACCCCTTGAGCCTCCGCAGTTCTCCATCGGGAGGTCCGATACGCAATGCATTTTCCGCCCAATCGATTCTTATATGCTGACTACTAACCATGTAAAAAGTGTTATAAACTTCCAAAGCTTTTTTAAATCTTACTTGTTGTTTTATTGGTACCTCAATGTAAAAAGTAAACAAGGTGCAAAGTAAATAAGGTGTGAAGTCAAACAGGGAAAAGTGATTCCGGAAATGATGTTGTTAGTGGATCAATCACAACCCTTGCCGTCTCCACCCTTCTCCGTTGCCTCGACGGATAGTTACAGAATATTGGATGCGCACGTAGAGCTACGGAGAGGGTCTCTGACAGCGACTCCGTGTCTACGTACAGCACTTTACGGAGTATTATAAACCAGCCTTCATGCCTGATTGATATAACATTGGGCAGACATCTAAGTGTTTTTCACTTATTGGGTTGGGTTTAGGGTTAGAATACAATAAGCAGGATTGCCTTTGGGACTTTGGCGGGAGAGAGACTGTAAAAATATTGCATCTAAAAATTATTTTGTAACCCTAACCCTAATATGTCAGTCCTCATTTACTTAGTATAAACCCTGAGTTATGTAAATAAACAACTAATAATGAGTGTGCTCCGACTCCAAACAATGCGCTGAACCTATGCTCTGACGTATCAGGTGCAAGGTTTTCAGCAAATCAGCGGACTCCCGGAGCACTATATCCATATAGTATAATATTATATATATATAATAATAATAATAATAATAATATTCTATATAATATATAGGTATCTACATAGTATAATATCTAATATCACGGTCACGGCGTGAGTCCGGCGTGAGTCCGGCAGCTCCATTCCGGGAGCTCTGGTGGCGGAGCAAATTGGACATAATTTAGAATGTTTTTTGTCTGCCTTTCAATTTATTAATTTATGTTTCAAAAACATTTTAAAATGTTTTTTTAATATATATGCATCATATAAATCACATTCTGGTGATATTCGGCACACTATTGTTTTCTTTTATTAGATTTTCTATTTTCGTTTACACGTTTGCCGTGCCATTCGGTAAGGTATGAGGTATTTATTTTGTCTAGGCCAGGGGTCTTAAACTCGCGGCCTGGGGGCCAATTGAGGCCCGGGTGATGATATTTTGTGGCCCCCTACTTCACATCAAAGTTTAGTGTTAGTGCGGCCGCGCGTTTTTGTCAAACGTTGAGTCGCTTGCCATGCTTTTTTATCACTTGTGATAGGGTGACCAGATGTCCCGGTTTTGTTGGGAGAGTCCCAATTTTGAGTTGGGTGTCCTGAATCCCGACAAAAGCCAAAGGACACTAAAATATCCCGGTTTCCACCAACCACTATGAAATGTCCCCTGTTGTCAGCGATTACATAGCCAACGTTATCTAATTATAGCCCGATCATTAACTTAGATTGAGTCAGTTGTGCTACTTTTCTTTGTGGAATACTTGATGTGGCCCAGCCTGACCTAGACTCTACCTCCAGCGGCCTCCAGGTTTGTTGAGTTTGAGAACCCTGATCTAGGCGGACCAGACTCATGCTTGTACCCTGTCTCTGTATATTTGATGATCCATTATGCAGGTAACCAATTAGTTGTTTTAGTTGAATATATAATTTACGTTTATAAATTACACTCCTGGCGCTGCTAGCATTAAGGCTCAATTCTAATTCTGCCCTTAACCCAAAATCGAAACCCTACGCTACACTGTTGCGCATTCACGAGCATAGAGTCGTCCCATTAGTCGTTTTATTGAGGGCTAAGGGGGAGGGCCAACCTCCCCTTGAAGTTAAAATTTTTCGATGGGCACCCTTGCAATGCTACAGTTGTGAAAAAAATCCCATTTCCCCCCTTTGATGGCATTATCATTATTCTGTTTAATGTAGACATTTTCATTATAACATGTATAGCAAGTATAACCACAAAATCGCTAATATGCGCTAATTGCTAGTTAGCAAACATGCTATAGCGATCTTTACAACATGGATGATGGTGTATGCCAGTAGGCTACTGGACATATTCCCATTTCCCAACAACAATGATATCCATATGTTCCATGTTCTAGGGACTCCAGGTTGAAGATAATTCCTTCCCAAGTAATGCAATAGATAGTTTTATGCCTTATTAGCCTCGAGAATGGTGGATCAATGTGATGTGGATTTTTATGAACCATTGTTTTATTTCATTTATTTTGGTAGAAATATCTATCTGTTTATCTATTATACATAACACGTGGCCATATCACCCAGTTCTGCCATATAATTCCTTCTCATTTGTAATGTTTTCTTTCAGATCATTGAGGCCGCTGCCACCACAGAGCCCATCCCTCCACCTCAAGCACCTCCTCTGCATTGGTAGCCCTAACCTTTCAGTCTTAAGACATTCAAACTAAACAAACAAATTCCAGAGACAGATATTGTATCAAAAGATCCAAAAAATATTATAAAAATAAAGATCAAAACCCCCTCAACGACTACTAATGACGTGCTGTAACTGGGTCTTGAAGGGTTGTCGTTCCATTGCGTAGAGTTGAGGGGTAGGGTTAAGGTGTAGGGAAGGGATAGGATTAAGGGTTTGGGTAAAGGGCAGTACTGAGACCAAGGCCCTGTCCACAAGAGTGAAAACAATCTTTTCCCCAATGTTTCCTTGGCTGCGTTTCAGGAATATCTCTGTAAAGACGGACTCATTGTGAAAACAAATCCAGCTGCAGCAACACTGTAATACATATTCAAGGCCTCTGTGTTGCGCTGGTTCTCCACAAAAAAAAAAAAGAAGGCTTCGGCGCATCAAGCCTGCGCACTGTAAACTATGAAGGTGTTATTGTATCAAAAGTCTTTAGCACCTGTGACTTCCGAATTTGAATGCGTACACTAAAGTCACAGTCAATTTGAAGTCGTATAGGCCTATATTTATTTTGCATGTGTACTCTAAAGTCACAAATGTGTAACAGTACATTTGTAGTCGTAAATATTATATTCTACCATTGTAAACACAAAATGGGTCTATGAGTACACAAATCTGTGTTACAGGTGCACAAATCCTTTTGCTACAATTTTTGCAGCGCAGTTGGTGCAAAACACATTCGCACACCTGTGAAAAATTTCCTCACAAATAAAATGATAAAGAACGCTATGTTGATTCAGCATTTTAATGAGCGAGCACAAATCCATGTTACAACTGCTTGAATCTGCTCCTGCAAGTCACAGCTGTGGGTTTTTTTGCAGGAAGGCCTAATAAATAAAACAAATTCAGCAGACTTCCATGACTGAAGAGGGCTGTCAATCAAATCTCGCTTTTCAGAAACTGCCAATCACAGGAGAGCCTGCCTTGGTGTTCGAGCACGCAGAGATAATTTGCGCACTCGCAGTTAACACCTACGCGTGTGAAATAATATAATCCGCCCGAATGCATGTTTTATCACAATAGTGCTTTATGGCACTATAGTGTCGCCGTAGCTTTGGGCGAACTGACAAAAAACCTATTCTGTGGTTTAGGTTGGAGAACAGGCTGTGAAATAATAAAGGACGAGATCTGTACCATTACTAAAGTCTACATACAGTATATAATCATCGAGGCCAAGCATGCTCTATACACATCATAGCTGTAGTAACAAAGAGAATTGTCCCTAAATACATTGAGGGATTTATTAAAAATGAGATTTATTAAAGAAATTACAAATCCGCAGTTGAGCTCTATCCTTCGTAAACAAGTGATTCCACTGGAGACCTGGCATCAGTCCACAATATTTGTTTTGGCCATAAAGATCCCATGACATGCTACCCTTTGTATGCTTTGATATTGGTCTTAGTGGTCCCGTAATACTGTATCTAAAGTCTCTTTCCCCAAATTCAGGCTTGGTGCAGAATTACAGCCAATTACAGCCAACCCTACATTCCCGTTCGACTTTGTGATTGTGTCATGAAATTGGCTAGTCATTGTTTATTGTTAGCAACATTAGCCTCTTTAGCAAACCAGCTCTAAAAGAAACAACACAACTTTACAGTGTATTGCACGCCCAACAAGACCGTGCAATGCGTAAATTGATGAATTTACGCATTGCACATTGAGATACAGTTTCTCATCAGAGGGTATTCGCTATTCGATCATCCTTGTTGCACTAAACGTTATGGAATTATATTGTTGTGCTTATTTCGAACTTGAACCAATGTTCTCAAAGCCATGCTGGCACCACATCTATAGGGGTAAAAGGCCTGATGGGCTGTTGAGATTTGAACCCTGGTCGCTGGCGTTCAGGTCTTATACTAATCCACTACGCCACCGCCGCTACATCTCTGCGGTTGAAAACATGTGCGATACATTTCTTACATAGGGTGTATTTAAAGTGAATTCCCTAAGTTATAGAATAAGGTCAGTTGGATGCTGCTTTTGCATTTGGAAATCATCATCACTATATCGGAATTAATGTCAAACAAGACAATATGCAGAATCTTTTCACTATCTTTACACTATCGGCAATTTTTTGCCAGCACTCCTCCTAAGCCTTATGTGCAACTTTGTCCTAGCTGTTATCTGATTATTGAACTCCTCAAAGGAGTTCATTATGAATATATGTTCCTCTTGAGTAAAATATACTGCTCCTGATCCATCAATTTTGTAAAGGTGAGTAAAATACCGCAAATAACACCCCTTTCACGGTAACACGCATTCAACCTAAAGCGGAAATCCTGGATTGACAAATCTAATCCTAAGTGAGCTTCGTAGTACCATTTAACTCTGATCGCGAGTTGCGTCTCTGTCGATCAAGGATTTCCCAAGAAAGCCTGAGTATGTTCAGCAAGGTTGGGAGTACAGGGCACAGGAGTCCACAAACGGCAAAAATCCCTTTCTCCTCCATGTCGCGGTTCTGGACTTCAGATTGATGGAAGTGGAAGTACTAGAGACGTTGGAGAACCCGACGCAGTCGTTACGATTCATAATATCATCCGGAGGCGCAGATAGCTTTTGGCCTTGATATTATGTCTTATATTATATAGATATCTATCTATTATATATGTTATATTATAGAGATATAGTGCTCAAGGACGCTGGCCGGAGCTCCCGGATTGTTCTAGATTAGAATATTTTACAGAACAGCGAAAAGCTGTGGTGCCTCCGGATGACATTATGAATCCTAAACGACGGCGTCGGTTCCTCTGACGTCTCACAGCGTTTCTCTTTGAGCAACCACATAGCCATTATTTATTTTCATATGCTCGGGAGAAAGTTATGTTGTAAGTTTCCTTCATTTCTTGGATAATGTTTATGTCCCGTCTGTCTGGGCCAAGTTGTTTTATAACTTCTCTTCCAATTTTAACCTCTCAAATGTTTTTTTTTACAGAAGCTCAACACTGTTAGTCACAGGTGCAACACCACTTGCCATATCTGCATCTTATATAGAAACGACGAAAGACACGCGCGGAATAAATTGAGTCAAAACAACAACAGTTCTAGAATATGACCGTGGGGCAGAATACTTTACGACCATGTAGGCGTCTTTTAGCGCGGATGGCAATTCTTATTGCAGGCTGCAGGATTATGCAATATAGATAAGGAGGAACGTGGTCACTGAGCTGTCCTGCCCCACATTGCATGGCATATTAAACTAGAATCGCCATCATCCTCATAAATTTGATGTCAACCGACCAAATTAGTCGGAAAGCCTACAGAAACTATTGATAGTTAATGTGAAAGTCACGTTATCAATAATAGACTTGGAGCCATGATTTACTGAGGAACTATTTCTTTGGGAACGGCGCCTCAGCCGGCGCCCTTCTGCCTCTCTGCTTCTCTCTCTCTTGTGCACAGAGCGCTAGCACACGCTGTCTTCCAGACATTATTTGCTCTGACGTACTGCATTTTCCCTTGCACCATATAGACCTATGTTTCTAGAGTAATTAATAAAACCTGTCAACGAATAATGTTAATTTGATGCGTCATGCCTACTCCACAACAATACATCACAATCAATCAATCAATACCAATCAGACACACTGGGTAATGTTAATCAGTTAATTTGTTGGGTATTAAACATCATTTCCGGTCTTTCCACAGCATATTGGCATAACACGTTCTATGGGGTTTACTCTATTGCACGTGGATATAGTCTGTTCGGTGATCTTTTCAAGCCCGTCGGTGATCTTTTCCGCCGATTGCACTTGTTGAAAGATTGAACATGGGACTGCGCCATGTTCAATCCCACAAGAGTCAACGTCGAAGGTCCAATGCTTTCTTTTGGTCAGACTGACAAAGTCCTGCCATTTTTTTTTGATCTCCGCATTGGACCTATTGGTACCAGTGACCCCAGCCATTCCCTCTGTTATTTACCCCCACTTCTTAGATTGTTGCTCGTTCGTGTGGGCACGTTTGAACCGGTCGAATAACAGGCCTTTGTTGGCCTCTACCTCCTCAAGGAGAATGTGAAGTTTGTCTGCTTTAAAAGTTTCTCTCCTCTTTCAAGCCTTTTCCGCCATTTTGCAAAAGGCCTTCTCTGTTTCCTAAGGATGTTACATAGCTGTATAATTTCGCGTGAGCAATTAATTAATTGAACAATTACGCCATAGGCTGATTAGCAATATAGCATATGTCAGCCTGAGCCTAATTAATTGTGTTTTAATATTTTTTGCATTCATGTTATTGTAGTCTATTCTTTTTTTACGTTCAAAGGATCATTCGTGAGAATGTTGGTACGGCATTGATCCATCGTTATCAGGAAACTGAGCCCAGTAAGATATTCTAGAAACACTTGGAGCACCGGCCGAAGACCTGGGGCTCTATGTCTAAATAATATAATATATAGATATCTATAATATAATATCACGGCCAAAAGCTATTTGCGCCTCCGGATGATATAATCTTAAACGACTGTGTCGGGTGCTCCGACGTCTCTGGTTCTTCCACTTCCACATCAATCTGAAGTCCAGACTGAACAGCGACATGGAGGAGAAAGGGATCGTTGACGTTTTCTGGAAGGCGGAGCAGGATACCCAGGGCTTGCTTTACAAATATCGTCATTTCTAGCCACTGGGGGATCATAGGCAGGCTAGGGGAACTCAGATGAATGTAAGAAAACCTCTTGAAGTGAAATTCTCATGCCATGGAACCTGTAAACATTTTGCAGCACTTCAAAGCAGCTTCTACAGATGTGTTGCAGGTGTCTAAAACATACATCAGCAGGGACTCACCATCAGCAGGTTGACCCCTAGTGTGATGCAGAAGAGGATGGGGCCGGTCAGGTCGGTCTCGTTCATAATACTGCCGTCGGCCGGTTTGAACGGGTTCAAGACGGTCATGGTCTTCTGCCAGATGTGGTCAAAATTAATGCCAAGCTCTTCAGAGAGAAAGGTATGGAAATGATACAAGTCAAATGATTAATTTTCCTTTTTATTGATGGGTATATTTTCATCATTAATGAGTGTATACAAATGTAAGGTGTCAGGTAACAAAGAAAACCCCAAAACCTTGGGTCAGAATATTCTATGCACTCCAAATCTGGTATTGAGCAGACACTGTTAAAATCCAGTGAGTTCTATGATATGATGATTAACATATCATTGATAGGGGTAGGGATCACAGGGTGCCTCCCAATACATTATGATATGCGATACATGGCCCAAAATACAGATTGTATCGAGTTACAGCGACCCTGCAATAATCCTGTTGATTAAGATTGATTGATATTGTGAGGCAATCCTATAACGGGATCTAAAAATATATGTCTAGCTATGAAACAAAATGACTGGGAAAAGGTAAGTGCTGGATCTCTGTCTTTATTCATGATCTAAACATAGTTTTTCAGTTTCTCTCTTTGGCTAGTTAATTTCCATTTAAGTTTAGAGATGCTGGGACGATGGAAATCTGTTTAGTGTGCCTTATTTTATTAATTAAAATATTTGGTGCCAGCGTATTGATTCTCCTATCGCACGAAGAAGGGCATATTGATATCTTGTCACACCACTAATCATAACTGAGCAAAAAAGGCTAGGGCCTCTCGCTGAAAGAAAGAAAGAAAGAAAGAAAGAAAGAAAGAAAGAAAGAAAGAAAGAAAGAAAGAAAGAAAGAAAGAAAGAAAGAAAGAAAGAAAGAAAGAAAGAAAGAAAGAAAGAAAGAAAGAAAGAAAGAAAGAAAGAAAGAAAGAAAGAAAGAAAGAAAGAAATAAGGAGAGAGAGAAAAATATGGAGAGAAAGAAAGAAAGACAACCCTCTGCATTGCGTCATAACAGTTTGGATAAAATGTGTGTATTAACCGATGTAAGTCACTTTGGATAAAAGCGTCTGCTAAAAGCCCTAATTGGGTGTCAAGCAGCGAAGCTGCGAGACAACCTATTGTTTTCGTATGTTTTCCTATTATTATTATTATTCTGTCATGGGAGACTATGGCAGCCCATAGAACGCCTTGGTGAAAAATTGTGAAATTAGGCACACTGTTTCAGTCCCATTAGCCCATAGAGCAAATTTGAGGTTGCTAGCTCATCAGCTCTAGCGCCACCAACAGGTAAAAGTTGGACATGCGTTCATGTTTATAACTTTCAACCCATTCATCCAATATTCACAAACAAGATGTCAGTGGATTCCTTGGGCCAAGCGGAGTTCAACGCATCCTATGTCATCATTTTAAGCCATGATGGATTTTCCGCCATCTTGGTTTATGTCAAAAACCTTCAAAATGCTACTCCTATCACACATTTTGTCCAATCATCTCGAATCTTGGCGGACATGATCTTCAGGCCATGCTTGATATAAAAATATGAAAGATGTTTCAAATTCAAAACAGTTTGGCCGCTACAGCCAATCAAATTTGGCGGCAAAGCCGCCAAACAGGAAGTAAGCCGATTTCTCAGCAGCCCTTTGACATATCATAACCAAACTGAATTTGGTGACCTTTGACCTCTAGGGGGCGCTGATATTAATGTCGATGTGTTTTGGCTCCTCTCTCTTCACATGAGTATATTTCATGCAAATTTTCTGGTTATACTATCACACCTCCCCGTATAGATAGTAAATGTTTTCTCACGGAAACATCCGAGACAGCCAATCAAATTCGACCGTGAATCCGCCAAACAGGAAATATGCCAATATCTCAGCAGCCCTTAGACATATCATAACTATACTTGGTAAATAGACCCATGACATCATCATGGGGACACTCAATGAATTTGGTGATCATTGACCTCTAGGGGGCGCTATAATTAACAAAAACGTGTTTTAACTCCTCTCTCTTCACGTGAGTATATTTCACACTTATTTTCAATGACTGGTGATTACTGTCAGACTGCCCCATATAGCTAATAAAATATTTCCCATGGCAACCTCAAAAATTGGCCGCCATGTTTAAAGTTGTCACAATCAATATTACATATCCACAGGCCACAAATTATATCCAATCATCATGAAACTTGCCATATATGATCTGAAGCTGAACAAACTGAACAAACGCGCCAAACAGATTTTTCTAATTCCAAACCGTTTGGCCGTGGCAGCCAATCATACTTGACGGCAAAGCCGCCGAACAGGAAGTAAGCCTGTTCTCAGCAACTCTTTAACATATAATAGCCAAACTTGGTACAAAGACTCATGACATCATTCTGGGGACAGTCAAACAATTTGGTGACCTTTGACCTCAAGGGGACGTCAAACAACAATGACTTTATTTACCATTCCGCCCACTTACAATATAAACTACAATTCTTGCCGCGTACTCGCATAACGCTGGAGGTCATTCCGGCAGCCGTCGTTATTAACAATTACCGAGACGGTCGTCATGTAGCCACCTAGCCGATTACGTCCGTCCGGCAGAATTAGCTCATCGAGTCCCATTATGCTTGACACCCACATTTGTAATTGCAATTGGATAATACAGGCTTCAGGCTGATATGGATGATCGGATGATGTTTTACCCTCAAGTAGGGGAGGCTCTTCTTCAAAATAATCTGCATCTGTGCCTCCTAGTGTCCCAGCTTCTCCCCTTTGTGGCTGGAAGACATGTCCTGTGTAGCTTTGCTCTATAGATGGATCTAAAATGCCCGGCATCGTGGCCTCTGTCCAACTATAGGAAGCATGGAGTAAATAACACCGGGTTAGGGATATAGCAGTTACAGAGAAACTGTGGAATACTCCATAAGTAATCTGAAGTTCGGTGTTTTACTTACTCGTAACAATGTGTTAAATGTAAGACTCACGATATTGATTCCTATGCTGGATATAAACCTCAATGTTTTAAAGCAACATACTTTTGAGGGTATTCAGGATGGGGGCCATCCCAGGTGTCGTAGGTCGAGGCTACGGCCTGGCCCTGGTCGTCCACATAATACCCGGAGCTGTAGAAGTCCTGATCAAACTGTTCCATGTCCCCCATTGCTATGGAGTGGGAGAACATTGACAACGCAGCATACATAGATTGAAAGTTATTATCACGATGGGTCCATTGTGTTATAAATCTGAAATATGATTTAATTTCCTTTACCACTCAGAGCTCAATGTTCTTCCTGTGGGAGGACACCGGAGCTAAGAATAGGTGTCTATATTTGTCCTTGTCATGGGGGGTGTTACTCTATTTGCTGGACACAGCTTTTAGCTTTTGGATGACATCGTATAGTGGATTTGTAAACCAAATTTATTATTATTTACTGCGTAAAATGAAGAATTGTGATGTGATAGAATTGTGAAGTGAATTAAGTGTGGCTTGTAAAAAAAAAAGTTAATTGTTTGTATTCATTGACTTCAGGTAAAACCAGAATTATTTCTAAAAATATCTATTTTATAAACCAATGCGTTTTTTGAAAGTGTCATTGATAACAACTCATTGTATATGATGAACCCGTTTTTTTGGTCGCAGCTCCCCCTGCTAGCCGACTGGGGGATAAACGAAACTCCCCTTTTCCCCGCAATGATTGGATCATTGATATAATTTTTGCATAGTTTGCATAGTCGTGTTTAGAAGACATTTCCTCTTCTGTTGTTGTGCTTTTGGTGTTTTATTTATATATATTAAATATTGAAGGATTAAATTAAATGTAGACTTCCGGGTTAGGGAAGTGATGTTTGACCATAGACCTAAACTGTGTTCGAAATATTTCCCTATCACGGATATAGTTCCCTATTTAGGGTGCTCGCCGTTTTGTAGTGGCGTTCGAAATTTCAGTGGTTAATTTCATGCACTTTATAGTGGATTTAAAATACCCCAAATTTGAGTGTCCATACGATGTTCCCTACATGTTACTCCCGTATACCACAATGCAATGCGGTCGTATTTTTCCGGAGGAGAAGAAGAAGGTGAATAACAGCGAAAACGACTACATTTAATGATGGAGTCTCCGGCTTTCGTTTAGAAATGTCAACAATTTATTTGGGATTTAACAAAGAAAATGTGACCAAGGAAATTTAACATTCAACATCAATACAACCTCCAGCTTTTCTCGTCAGTGCCCGGTTTGTTTACATGATGTGGGCGCACCTGTCTGCGTCACACAAATACCCGGCGCATTTACTGACGCAAATGACGTTTAGAAATGGTCAGCGTAGTGTCCGAATTCTTGTTTGTTCTTTCCCTATATCTACTAGCACTATGAACACTATATAACTAATATATATTTAACACAATACTAAACGAAAATTTTAAAGGAAGAATTACCCAACCCGTCTTTCGTTACTAAACGCTCTCATATAGATATTGTTTAAAGATATCCACTGAGCTCGCCTGCTTGATGTACAGATAGCTTTTGTGCATAATGGATAAACGCAGCTTCTCTGCTTTGCTTGTGGATCACTTTGGGTACAGCTAAAATATTGGCGTTGGAAGATCTAAGGTTCCTTTGCGGTTGATAGGATTTAAAAAAGCTCAGAGATATATGAAGGTGCTATGCCATTTAGAGCCTTATAAGTAATTAACATAACCTTAAAATCAATTCTATAGGAGACAGGGAGCCCGTGCAGTTCAGCCAACACGGGTGAGGTGCTCTCTCTTCTTGGTCTTTGTTAAAAGTCTAGCAGCAGAGTTCTGTACGAGTTCTAATTTATATGTTTTTTCAGAGGACCAGTAAATAGTACATTGCAGTAGTCTAACCTACTGGTGATAAATGCAAGGACTAGTTTTTCTGCATATTGTTGCGTTAAAAAGGGGCGCAGTTTGGCAATGTTTCTCAGGTGAAGATAAGCTCTCTGGGTAACATTACTAATGTGGGGCTTATTAAAGCTTAGCTCTGTATCTAAGATGACGCCTAGTCTTGTTACTTTTGGTTTGACCCGGTGTGTCAGGTTCCCAAGATTAAGAACGGTGTCTCGCTTTGATTTTGGTCCAACCCCAAAGTAGCTCTGTTTTGTCATCATTTAGCTTTAAGAAGTGTTTCCTCATCCACTGATTAATGGAGGTTAGGCATGCCATAAGGGAGGAAAGGCCATCTAGGTTGGTTGGTTGGTTCCACAGAAATATATAGTTGGGTGTCATCTGCATAGCTGTGGAAGTTTACATTATGCTGACTTATGATCTTTCCTAATGGTAGTAGCATATATGGAGAAAAGAGGAGAGACAAGACAGCTCGCCTGGGCCACACCAAAAGGCTAGTCATGTTTTACAGATACATGATCTTCTACACTAACATAAAAATCTTTGCCAGTAATGTAGGTTTTTGAAACCAATTTAAATCCTTTCCAGAGAGACCAACCCACTTTTCAAGGCGGTGAATTAGAATGTCATGATCAATGGGGTCGAATGCTGCACTCAAATCTAAGAGAATAAGTATTGAGACTTTGTTTAAGTCATCGGCAAGTCTGAGATCATTGACTATTTTTACAAGGGCCGTTTCTGTGCTATCGAAAACCTGATTTGAACTTTTCCAAAATACTATTTTCGTTTAGGAAGGTATTTAGCTGATAACAGACAACTTTTTCAAGTACTTTGCTCATGAAAGGTAGGGCTGTAGTTACTCAGGATGGTATGGTCAAGATTTGACTTTTTAGGAAAAGGTTTCACAATAGCGGTTTTAAAAGCAGTCAGAAATATACCTGTTTCTAATGAGGTATCTGTTATCTGGAGAATGAGATTCATGATACTCTATGGGCATTATACACCATGGTCCTGGTCCTCATAATGTGATGATGTTATCATGTTTAATAATGTGTTATCTTGCAGGATATAAGACGATGTCTGTACAAACAGCTTCCAAGGTTGGTATTGGTATGATCAGTGGGTTATTCTAGATATGGCTTGTAAACAACCATTCCACTATCACTTGAACACTGCTCGTTACTTATTATCATCGTCTGAGTTTATTATGTTGCTTACTTTATTGTTATTATTATTATTATTAATTATTGTGATCTACGTATGTTGCTACTTATTTTGACATATTTTTACTTCTCTTTTAGTTTATAACCCTGTGGTTCTCCTCCAGTGTTGAGGGCCCTTCACAGTAACCCTGTGGTTCTCCTCCAGTGTCGAGGGCCCTTCACAGTAACCCTGTGGTTCTCCTCCAGTGTTGAGGGCCCTTCACAGTAACCCTGTGGTTCTCCTCCAGTGTCGAGGGCCCTTCACAGTAACCCTGTGGTTCTCCAGTGTCGAGGGCCCTTCACAGTAACCCTGTGGTTCTCCAGTGTCGAGGGCCCTTCACACTGACCCTGTGGTTCTCCAGTGTCGAGGGCCCTTCACACTGACCCTGTGGTTCTCCAGTGTTGAGGGCCCTTCACAGTAACCCTGTGGTTCTCCAGTGTTGAGGGCCCTTCACAGTAACCCTGTGGTTCTAGGTTCTATAGGTCTACACTCAACACAGTGACACCCCTACAGTCCAGTTAAAGTCAACAGTATAGTATAGTATATTTATGTTTCGTGGGTCCAGAGCATCACCTGCTGCTGCACGTACCAGGTGGGTACCAGGTGGGTACCAGGTGGGTACCAGGTGGGTCAGGATGCCACATTCTGGGTTGATCTTCTATCATTGAGTTAACATTATTTTTCAGAGTTTAAACTCTAAACAGGCAGGACTGTTATTGGGTTCCTTATGGGTATTACGTCTTTGAAAATGGAAATGTGATGTTAAAAAACTAGGATTATGCTTGTGTGCTTCTAATCTACAATTTGTTTGTATATGATGACATAAGTAATTTTTGGGAAAAAATGATTAACAATTAAAGTATTAGCTTTTTGAACCCCAGATATTGTTTTGAGTGGCATGTCCATTTACTGGAGGTTAGTTTTTTGTCTCCTTCTGCAACAGATTGTGCAGTTAAATTGGATACCACTAGTAATAAGCTTCATCGCCATTAGCAGTGCCAACACGGGTACACATTTAATCAGTTTCACTTCTTTATTTCTCTAGATTGTATATCAAGTAAGAACCTTTTCTTTTTCATATTAAAGGGCAGTTTCACCCAAAAGGTTTTTTGCCTGCGCATTACTTTCAGCAGAAAACCACTTCAAAGAACTTATTGAATTACTCAAATTCCAAACTCCAAACTATTTTCCCGGCCCTCTGCCCTTCCAGGTCTGACCATCAGTCTGGAGACGAAGCTGATCCCATTCATGGAAGAACTACGACATTAGTGGAGACGGCTTAGAGCTTCTGGTCCTGGGCTTGGAACCATTGGCCTCCCCACACTTTCTCTCAACATGTTCCCCACTCCTATTTAAACAAATCTGTCATCTGTCATTGCTGATTATTTATTCATTTAAAGTTCCCCACATACCACATTTAATCCCTTACATTTTTTATGTTTGAATAATGATATCATTTTCTTCCACTTCAGAGTCGGTGTCATAGCAGTAATGTGTTGTACTACAAAGCTAATTTAAAAAGTTGGTTGTTGTACATGGATGGAAACACACATAACAATAATCAAAGATAAAGGTCTTAATACAATCTCTAGAACTCAGTGACTGCCATGAAGATCCACACCTGGGCCCACCGGACAACAGGCTGTCATCTTCCTTTTCTATTCTGGGCCTGAAAAGCAGAAGCAGGTCAAAACCACTTAGTCCCAGCTGTCCTGTAGTTTAAGGTTTTTTGGTGTACGGTTCAAATTAATGCATTGCAGTTTTTCCTAGTTTTACATATTTTGTGAGGTTGAAACATTTCCTTTTGTGTAAGGAATATCTCACCAGTTTCCACCTCAGAAACTTGATCCACTCGTCCGCTTCCACACCTGTCTTGGCACACAGATAAAATGTCCTATCTGGAAACACCAGGCTGCAACAAAGGCAGGGGAAAAAACATCTAATATGGTATTGTATAAATGCATAGTGAATGGATGGTGGCAACCATTTCCCTTTTCTTGGAACTTCCTTATTTCTTACCCAACTAATAGTAAAAATCTCTTACCATGCGGGAAGCACACAGAACGATAGTTTCCTCAAAAATAACTTCAGGAAGTTTGTTTTACCTAAATAATAAATGTATAGGCCATGCTGGCCTTAGCAACATTCATTTTTTCTGTTCTTATTTCCAATTCAGAGGCTTCTTACAAAATTTTGGATCAGGGTAGTACATAATGTATACTATATATATATATATATATATATAATATATATATATATATATACAGTATATATACTGTATATAACATGGCTTACCAGAAACAGTTGACTCTGTCCTGAGAGTAATCAAACTGAACAGCAGAACAATCCCTGAGGTCCAGTATACGAATAGGCTCCTCAAACTAGGAACATAAAAATACATACATTATTTTTTCTGACCTTGTTACAGAGATGTCAAGTTAATGATATAGTTCTACTCTTAACTGCTATAGTTCTGGACATCGGCCTGATAGACTTCTGAATCATTTAACATAAGGATGGTATGGTAACATTGGTAGGCCTTTATATAAACTCCGGTCATCTAAATATTTCAGCAATAACAATACATGAATTCAGAGATACTAATCGTAACAATAGAACCAGCTGTTGTGTCAAAACTTCATGTGATAATTGCAGAGGCTACATCTCGTAACCATAACACAACACCATACCTGATTATACAAATAAACTTACCATTTTGTCTTTGAAGTATTTGAGTTCATGTCTTTGGAGTGTAAACCATCTTTGTTTCCAATTCTATTGAAAATAAATGAATTCAGACCTCATACCTACATTCAGAAAATGTGTTCTTCTAATTGATTTAAACATGAACTGAATGAAGAGAGACTCATAGACTCTGCGTGTTTAACTTAGTGTTTACCTCATTCACATATAGGGTTAGGGTTGATAATTAATGACTTACAAAAGGAGTTTATGTCCAAAGATCATTAAAAAATACTGTATCAAATGGTCAAACCAAAGAAATCCATACCTTAATAACTGCACCTTGCTTCACTAAATAGCCTTCCTTGGTGCCCAACTGTAAAACAACACAAAGAAAACTGCATAAATGGTAGACATAATGTCATTTAAAATGTAAGTGAAGCATTTGTGAAAACATCTATGCCAACCGACCAAAGGTTATTAATGCCCTTCTGCCTCACCAAGCCACTGTGGGTCTCTACACCACTGCTTAAATGTATGGCTCTGTCCTGGCGGGGAGTTAAATCTCTGGAGAGTTGTCCGTGAGCTACGGCATTGGCCACTTTTGGCTACAGGGTTAAACGTAGAGAGACCCCCGGTGACGCCGTGGTGGCTAGTCGACACACTATAAATGACTATCTTGTCAATCAAAAACATAGACAAATACAAGCAACAAAGAACCTAGATAACTGAGCTTTTGTGAAGAGACAACTTAAAGGAGTCATTTCTTCAGCTGCAGCTTGGAGCTCTGACCTCTTACAGCCCCATCCCAGGTATTGAACCTGGACCGTGTAGCCAAGGTACTCCTTGTTTCTCTAACTGCAGAACACCACTGAATCTAGAAGAAATTAACTCAAAATATCCAACCGACCAGTGCCCACTTTGGCCATCCTGGCACCTTAGGCTAGATCTCAGCTGCTCCCAGCCCCACACCAACCTCAGAGGAATAACATTCTGCTATTAGAAACAGCACACAAAATAAATGAAAGTGCATTCTAAACTGTGCTCCCAATGTTCTTTTGATTAGCAGAGACAATGCCAACTGGTGCACTGACTTCCATGCGTGGCCCTTCCCACAACGAGTCTCTTATTCAACTCAGAGCTAACCAAAAATAAGTCAGGAATTGCCAATCAATAACATTATAAATGGGCACAAAAAATCTATCTGCAGGTGCTGCCCTAGGAGACCTCCTTGGTTAGGGCGCCGCCTGCACCCCACTTCAACACATCCAGTGTTTCTTTGGCAAATGATCTAGTTTGTAGAGGCTAGCTAACCGACGGTGCGTCTGCCACGAGGTCACTCTCTGTCCGACCCGTCTGGATGGCGGTGTGAACTCTCACAGACTCGTAGATGGACGGCTCCTCCACACGCCAGGGGTACGGGGCTTTGAGCACAATGAGGGTCCCTGGTGAAAGGGGGCCAACAGGGTGGGATTGAAGGTTATTTCATCACATGTGCATAAGAGCAAGGAAGAAGTCTCTGAAAGGCTCTGAAATTCCTGAATTTCAGGCATCCTCAAATGTATAAGATAAGTAATAAAAGTGCAAACTCCTCGTGGCTTAGATTGCAACTTCCTTGTGAGAGTGTAATTACACAATATAATAATCATTTGAAGAATCTAACAGGAAGTTGTACATATGTGTTAACTTAATGGAACAGTCTTACGCTTGACAATATTTAAAATCTTTATGTCTATGACATTTGAATCGTACCCGTATCACTTCCTACCAACGGTTGGTTGGCGAAATGGTTGACAAATTCTTGGAGCGATGGGAACTGGTTGAAGCCAAACACATAGGCCTGGTCCACGCGCTTGACATGGAAATGCTTCACTGAATCCTTTGCCCTGAACGACACAATCACATCAAATCTGTTTCAAGCAACCCTCAATACAAACATCAGCTCCCAGCCGAGAGGAGGTGGTTAACCCGTTAGGCTCGCCTCCTGTAACCTTAGAGCTGGACCCAGAGCAGCTGGGGGCTCTGGGGCCCTCCTGGAGAGGGCCCCAGAGCCAGGGGCCTCCCTGGAGGGTTCTGTACCCAGACTGGCCCCAGGTGGAGCTGGAAGAGGGGCAGGAACAGGGAAGGCTCCCCTGGGTCCTACTGCCCCCTAAGTTGGGAGACGCTGAAAGCGAATCGAGAAATAATACAAATCTTGACCTTAATGTTCCAGTTCCTGGAACATTAATCCTGTTTAAAGCATAAGCCAAAGAAAAGCAGTCATAACTGTCAAAGAAAGACAATGCCTCTGATGTTTGATTTGAATTGTTGGGTCACTGGTCGCTGTATGGGAGATACCTGAGTCGTAGGCTGGAGAGCACTAAAGACATAGACACTAAAGACATAGACACTGAACAACCAACAGATCCCCTCCCACTCTGTTCCTGAAGACATAGACACTAAAGACATAGACACTGAACAACCAACAGATCCCCTCCCACTCTGTTCCTGAAGACATAGACACCAAAGACATAGACACTGAACAACCAACAGATCCCCTCCCACTCTGTTCCCGCCCTTCCTACGTTTCTCCCTTATTGAGAATTGTTGCAATTCAAGCATCTGTGATACTCAGGCAAAATGGATTCCCCAAACCAATCAGGGGATGTCCTGATTGAACAGTGCCCAGGCAGCAGCAGACTGACCTGACAGACAAGGCGAAGCAGCTCAGGCCTTCATTACTGTTTCGGAGGAGGAAACTTCCGTCACTCCCATTGGACAGCAGCAGGGCCTCGGCGGCGTGGCGGGAGAGCTCATGGTGGAACCACCTGGAGCATGAAGGATTAGATAGAACCACTCCAAGACTAAGAGCTCATGGTGGAACCACCTGGAGCATGAAGGATTAGATAGAACCACTCCAAGACTAAGAGCTCATGGTGGAACCACCTGGAGCATGAAGGATTAGATAGAACCACTCCAAGACTCAATGTACACTGCCAACAAGAATATATATTGCGATGATGAATAATAAGATGAAATTGCACGTTGGGTATTGGATTCCCTAAATACATGAGATAATACTTTATAACTCAAAGAGTGAGAAGATAAGTTCACAGTATATAGGCCTCCATATATTCTGCCAAATATCATTTTCTATTTTTTTTTATACTGTAGCCCACATGGAATGAAAAGGATGTTTTTCATATATAATATATTTATATATACATATTACATATATATATAATAATATATATATATATATATATGATTACACATATATTATAAATACTACTAGATAATTTATTATAAATATATATAAACATGTATAATAGTTCCGTCAGAGAAAAGGGGAAAGTACCAACAGAAAGAGGGGGTTGTGGGGGGATGTGAACTTTATGATCGGTGTTGCAGAAACAGGAAGCATGAGAAAAACATGAAGAAAATGTGGATTATATTTATGAAGTTTCTGAAACTTATTAGTAGACTTAGTAGTATTGAGTTCTGGATGAATACCCCGGATCATTTGGATAATGTCATTATAATGAGCAGTATTTCATCGATATAACAGCGAGTAGATTGCAGATCATGTAAGCCTACTGCTTTTATTTTATTATACTGCTTTTAAAGGAATTAGAGGGTATTCTTACCTCAGCGACTCCAGCTCATCCTTCAGGTCTTTAGAGAGTTCACTATGGAAACTCATTATGGCCTACTTCATGGGTTCTGTTATTCCTCCTTAAACCACTTTGAGAAGATCCAGAAGAAGTTGTGATAAATTATGTTGTAATAAGAGCTGTGTTAGACCCGCCCTTGAGGAAGTAACTTCTGAGCCTGTTTCCAAACATAACCAATCAGTTCTCCACCCGCTTCTATATGCCTACATGACTAACATGACTCCTAAAAAACTTGCTTCACTTGTTCCAGATTTAGGGAACACCCCTCCAAACTGCACTGCCACTTTCATGTCACTTTTTCACCATGAAAAACATTTTAATAAGATGTTAAATCAAAATCCTAAATCTTAAATCAAAATTTATATCCTAATCGAAATCTCATATCTTAATCTAAATTTTTAATCTGAAGCTAAATCATTACTATAAATCTCAATCTTTATGTATAGGCCTACATCTGAATGCTAAATCTAACTGCTAAATCTAAATGCTAAATCTGAATGCTAAATCTAAATGCTAAATCTTAATGCTAAATCTAAATGCTAAATATAACGGCCAAATCTTCATCCTGAATCAAAATCGAAATCTAGATCCTTATTGTACAGATACCTCTTATATCGAAGTCCAAATCTAAATACGTACAGCAGATATGCTAATGCATATATTAATTGGTTGACTACTTACCAGTCATGTTTCGGGGGAGGCATTACGTGTTCACTGTTGCTGTTTGGGTAACAGCTCTACAGAGGAAGAGGGTTACAGCAACTCTCAAGAGCCAGAGGGGTAACAGCAGGTCTACAGAGCCTGAGGGGTAACATCTTTACAGAGCCAGAGGGGTAACATCTTTACAGAGCCAGAGGGGTAACATCTTTACAGAGACAGAGGGGTAACATCTTTACAGAGCCAGAGGGGTAACATCTTTACAGAGCCAGAGGGGTAACAGCAGGTCTACAGAGCCAGAGGGGTAACATCTTTACAGAGACAGAGGGGTAACATCTTTACAGAGACAGAGGGGTAACATCTTTACAGAGACAGAGGGGTAACATCTTTACAGAGCCAGAGGGGTAACATCTTTACAGAGCCAGAGGGGTAACATCTTTACAGAGACAGAGGGGTAACATCTTTACAGAGCCAGAGGGGTAACATCTTTACAGAGCCAGAGGGGTAACATCTTTACAGAGACAGAGGGGTAACATCTTTACAGAGCCAGAGGGGTAACATCTTTACAGAGACAGAGGGGTAACATCTTTACAGAGCCAGAGGGGTAACATCTTTACAGAGCCAGAGGGGTAACATCTTTACAGAGACAGAGGGGTAACATCTTTACAGAGCCAGAGGGGTAACATCTTTACAGAGCCAGAGGGGTAACATCTTTACAGAGACAGAGTAGTAACATCTTTACAGAGCCAGAGGGGTAACATCTTTACAGAGCCAGAGGGGTAACATCTTTACAGAGACAGAGGGGTAACATCTTTACAGAGACAGAGGGGTAACATCTTTACAGAGACA
>OOFH01075940.1:0-13155 GCA_900323355.1 Merlangius merlangus
TTAATTGGATATCATTGGATGTTAGCAAATATTCCATCTTGGTACTAAGTGTCTGGAAGCTAACTGTCTGGATGCTAAGTGTCTGGAAGCTAACTGTCTGGATGCTACCTGCATGCTAAGTGTCTGGATGCTAAGTGTCTGGAAGCTAACTGTCCGGATGCTACCTGCATGCTAACTGTCTGGATGCTAAGTGTCTGGAAGCTAACTGTATGGATGCTACCTGCATGCTAACTGTCTAGATGCTAAGTGTCTGGAAGCTAACTGTCTGGATGCTAAGTGTCTGGAAGCTAACTGTCTGGATGCTAAGTGTCTGGAAGCTAACTGTCTGGATGCTACCTGCATGCTAAGTGTCTGGATGCTAAGTGTCTGGAAGCTAACTGTCTGGATGCTACCTGCATGCTAACTGTCTGGATGCTAAGTGTCTGGAAGCTAACTGTCTGGATGCTACCTGCATGCTAACTGTCTGGATGCTAAGTGTCTGGAAGCTAACTGTCTGGATGCTACCTGCATGCTAACTGTCTGGATGCTAAGTGTCTGGAAGCTAACTGTCTGGATGCTACCTGCATGCTAACTGTATGGATGCTAAGTGACTGGAAGCTAACTGTCTGGATGCTAAGTGTCTGGAAGCTAACTGTCTGGATGCTACCTGCATGCTAACTGTCTGGATGCTAAATGTCTGAATGCTAAGTATCTGGACCATGTGCAGTCTGTGGATGCCACTCACTGCTCCGTAGTTCTTCCTAGCCTGGTATCCCCTCCAGGTCTTCTGGATCATCATGGCCGACTTCCTCAGTTTCAGGAAGTTGGACCTGTTGAAGTGAAAGTTGATTTGATCAACCTTAATATCAAAAAATGATTTCAGTACTTTATGTGTTTGCATGAAAACAAATTTTTTCCCAGAATTAATTTCAACAGAATTGCAATATTCTTGGTTTAACTTGATATTTAGTTTTCTCAATAGTTAGATGGTGTTATTCTTCTTCAACAACAACAACAGAAACACATTTATTGAACAGTTGTTTGATTCTATGCCGTCAACTCTCTCGTTTCAGAAAGTCCCAGTCCCCGGTGTCTCTCTCACCTGTCCTTGAAGCCCCTCACCACCTTCTGGATGAGGATCACCTTGTCTGTGATGGCCTTGTCCCTCTCGATCTCCAGCAGCATGTCATGGTGGTCCTGCATAACCAGCAAGGTTGTTAGTCATCGCTCATCGCACCCTCCAGTGAAGTTGCTTTAAGTCTATTTATCAGTTATTTTAATCCATCCCACAGTGTCTTGTCATAGCTTCCAGCGTCTTTGTTGACATTGAGTTGCTGGGTTCCTTCGACATGGGACTAGAGGGGAGGGAGGTAGGGTTGGCAGGAAGATGGGATTCAAGAGGAAACCCCAGAGCTACGAGACATCTAAACGCACCAACCCGGTTTCCCAATTTTCTGAGCTGACACAGGATAAAAAAACCTTAAACCTCAAACCAAAACAGACGTCTCTCCCTTCAGCTATCTCTACATCTCTGATCGTCCCATCCTGTCTTCCCCACTCATCTGTTCACTTCCTGTCGGGGGGGAAGTGTGGACCCTGGCCCCGAGCTTACCCCCGCCGGTTGTACTTCCTGTCCTTTCACTTCCCCTCCAGCCTGATTGGTCGGCTGCAAACGTGGAACCCCGCTCGCTAAGAACCAACGCGCTGTGTTGACACGTCTTGGTTGTGTACAACATGTGCAATGTTAGCATAACATATTCAGATTTACATACTCAGAAACTAACATTATAGACACATCAGCACGTTAGAATGTGCTTATTTTTATATTTTTTAGTTTTATATTTTTGAATACATTATCAAATAATTAGCAGCCTAACCCTTACCCTTACCTAACCTAACCTAACCTAACCTAACCTAACCTAACCTAACCTAACCTAACCTAACCTAACCTAACCTAACCTAACCTAACCTAACCTAACCTAACCTAACCTAACCTAACCTCTAACCCTAATCCTGACAAGGATATACACAAAACCCAAAGTTCTGATACAGATGTTGCGAAACAATTGATTATATTTTTGAAATTTGACCAATTCGAGCCTCAGGAGAGCTGGAGCTGAGTGTGGGGTTGCCCGTCCGCTGGGCTGACATCGCCCGTCATGTGGGGTCAGCTGGGTTACAGGAACGGGTCTGTCGCCGTGACAACCAACGGACGGACATGCCTAGCCACTGATCTTTGACCTTCAAACACCATCTGCCTTTCCATTGGGCAGGAAAAGAAAACAACTCTCACTCACTCTCTCCCTCACTGCGTCTATCTCTCTCTGACACAAAACACAACATGTTGGCCATGCAGTATCTGTGTGGGAGAAAGCAAAACATGGAGGTTCCTGTGGGAGAAAACTCTAGATGCCCACTGCTGATCTGCACTAATGTTATTATCTACTGTTGTGCTCTACTGTTGGTCTCTCATGTTCTGCCATACTTCATTTACTCTACTGTCTTCGTTTTGAATATATAATAAAATAATTAGCATCTGTGAAACACAGATAACACAAGTCTGTACTGTATAATTGACGGCTGTCTCAGTCACGGTTTTAACAATGCACGTGAGGTCAACGGAACGACATGTAAACACATTGTTAGCACGAGTTTAGCATTAGCTTTGGTTCCACCTTGAGTCTCGTCTCTCAGGTTTCCATGGTTACCTTCAGGAAGATCTTGGTCTTCCCCATCTGCCAGTCGTCATCTCTGCCCAGCACAGCCTCCGCTATCCTCTGGCAGGTCCCCCTTAGGTCCTCCTGAGGACAATAGAAGGTCAACACCGATTCAGAACATCCTCGATCCAACAGGGTCAACTCACTGACGAGGTCAAGGGAGAGAGAGAGAGAGAGAGAGAGAGAGAGAGAGAGAGAGAGAGAGAGAGAGAGAAAATTGAGTTGAATTAAATTCAACTCTGCTTCGCTAAACTAAACTTAGCCAACCCTAAACTAAATTAAACGAAGTGAAGCTAATATAAGATAAACTGAGCTAAACCCGACCCAGATGGGCTTTACTAAGCTAAAAGTGAGTGAGTAGATTAAGCTCAGCCTCAGATAAAGTTATCATAGCCAAACAACGAGAAGCTAAACTAAACTTAACGTTAACCAAACTCAACTGGATTCAACTGAACTAAGAAGGACGATTCTCCCAGGAGACCCATCCCCCATCGGCCCCTGCCCCACCTGTTTGTAGGCTGGTTTGACCCCAGGCATGAGGACCCGGTAGCGGTCCACAAACTCCACGAAGGTGTAGCGGATGGGGTAGCCGGCCCGACGGATCCGGATGGTCTCCATCATACCGGAGTACCTCAGCTGGCGGACGCACAGCTCCCTGTCGAACAGCTGGGGAGAGAGATGGGGGAGAGAGGGGGAGAGAGGGAGAGGGAGAGAGAGGGGGAGTGGGGAGAGAGAGAGAGAGAGAGAGAGAGAGAGAGAGAGAGAGAACTTACAGAGATGCCTCCAGTGTCCATGCCCACAGACAGCCGCCTGGTCTCAGGGTTAAAGGACATGCAGGTGCAGGCGTCTGGAGAGAAAGAGAGAAAAACTTGTTTGGATTTTTGCAAATGTCACGTTCACACATGATGTGACTCCAAATGAATGGTGGGGTTTTTTTTATTTGATTGTCATGTCAGCTTTTTAGCAGTATAGGATTTGATGAATTTGGTTTTTAAGTAGCCACTCCTAATCCATAATCCATCCTTTTTTGATCCAATGCCAATGATCTAATTGTAAATCGGATCTGGAACTCGTGCTAATCCTCACCCCAATGTGCAAAAATAATGTAACAGATTTTTGCAACATAATGTAACAATGTAACAGAATGCAACAAAGAAGATTACTGTAGCATTGAGGCCCAAGGCCAAGCAGTCACAGCCTGGTTGAACAGTAGAGCACCAAAACTGCACTGTCCTTGCCACCACTCCCCTAGACCACAAAGAAACCTTTCAGAGCACAAGGCTCTGGGAGATACCGGGCAGCAGTCTGGGCCACCTCAAGGAGCAGGCATAGTGAGCCAAGTGGGAACGCGATTCTGTACACAGCTTCTACTATAGTGCCTAAACTACCTTAATGGCACAAAAACGATCTACAAAATGAAACGCCATACCCAAAACCACTGAGATAAAAGGCTGAGGGGAACTTAAATGTTTGGGGGAAGAACTGGGAGTGAGAGTGCCTTTTGAAAGTAGGAGGAAAGGAAATATGTTGCCCTTTGGCATTTGCAACAGATGACAGCAGAGACAAGCCATAATGGCCGACATCAAACCAACCAGCAGCCCAGAGAATGGCACATCTATGAGGTCATTCTCATTGCTGACAAGTGCAGCATGGCATTGTAACAGTTTTACAATACAGTACTATCTAAATGTCATTGAAAGCCCTCCTACAAAAAGTATACTGCAATACAATTCCATGTGTTGTTGCAGAGAAATCAATCACATTCCATTTATAAATGTATATCTTGATACAACATAATAGCATTACTATCATGATTCATCTACAAAAACATGACTCAAAATGGTGTAGCTTTAGTAAAGCTATCCTGCAACCAAAAGAAATACTGGTAATCAGGCGCCTATTAATTGCTGCAACGCCACAATAAAAGGGAACACAGAAACAAGCTACTCCCTCTCCTAGGAACTGAAACTGAAGGAAAACCAAGATGGCAAGTGTCGACACACAAACAGGGATCTCTGAAGTTACCAAACCATGGCTGATTTTCAAAATTTCCCAAAGAATCATCAGACAAAGCAGTAATTACGAACAAATTCAGTTGTAGGTACTGCTCACTCTGAGAAATGTGA
The DNA here is from genome assembly GCA_900323355.1 of Merlangius merlangus. Classification (NCBI taxonomy): domain Eukaryota; kingdom Metazoa; phylum Chordata; class Actinopteri; order Gadiformes; family Gadidae; genus Merlangius; species Merlangius merlangus. The sequence continues at coordinate 4,823 of OOFH01075940.1, forward strand.
AAATTATAAGAAATAATGTATCTAAAAATTCAGACTTCAGTTTTAAAGACAGAGAACATGGTGTTAGACACAGTTGACAGGTATAAATAGAGATTTCGAAGCGACAGACTTACTTGACATGGATTGGTAGACACTGGGCCAGTACTGACCACTGTCTCTCTTGAGCCATACTCGAATTGTCCTGGAGAGTAAAAAAGCATGTTAAGTCCTAGATACTAACTTAATCCTCCATTACAGATAACCAACACCTAATTTATTGAATGCAGTCAGTGGTATGCAACAGAGTAGTGGAATTAGATTATTTCCATAATTTCTAATTATTATACATTATATATTATTATTGGTCTCAGTAACGGTTTAGTTTTAAGTACAGAAATATTGTGATAATATAATCTGATCATTATTACGCTATTATTATGTAAAGTCGATGGTAGCTGTATATAAAATGTGTCACAAGCTGATATATCAAAATTAAAGAAATTACAAAGGTATAGCTATTTCGAATATTTTATTAAGTACACATTTTCAATTGCAGAAATTTGAATTTGGCGTTTAGTAGAAACGACCACGCACTTGTTTATAGTAGGCCAAGTATGCATCGGCATTTACCCTATCGTGCTCAATCTGCTTCAGCAAAGAGCAGACGCAGTAGATCATTGACCAAATGAATTTGGGTGAGGGGGTGGGCAACAAACAAGGCACCATTGCCTGAAGCAATAGGGTTTTTCCACAAACCGCTAAGTTATTTCAACAATACGTTTATACTCATATGCTGCCCTGAACATGCAGATACTAGTCTAGGGGCTATGATCTCTTTAATGCACATGCGACAGCCTGTGTCAACCTTACCTGTCTTCAGAGACGCTGATCACGCCGTCCTCTTTAGGAATTATTACGGCTGTAGTCACAATATCTTGAAACGCTTCGATTTTGCTCAACAGAACTGGCTTCCGAGTCTGCGGTTTGGGCTGTTCGGCCGCCATAAGGGATGCAGGAGCCTCCTTCCCTCTTTCGGTCTCTGTAACATAACACCTTATTCCATGAGCATGTCGAACACTTGTCGTTTATTGTATGCTATCCAGCAGGGCACTTGCAGCCATGCAGGGTCTAATGTTTTGACGGACGAGCGGAGGTGCTGCCTGTCAGCTGACTGACTGCAATTCGTTGACCGAGCTTCTCCCTGAACTCTGCATTGGAAGTGTGTGGAATTGTATTTCCGGTAACAATGTAGTCGTACGTCACACCAACGTATATAAACAACTTTTTTCATTCCCGGTTAAATTATCTGGGATAACACACTGGTGTCCATCCACAATAACGTTTCAATTGTGTGTGACTACAGAATAGAATTTGACATTTCTCCATTCACGCTAAATGATGTTCCTGTACCATTACTTTGAAATGCACCTCGACGATAAAACCGGAAGAAGTGTCTAACTGGGCTCGTCCATGCGCACCACTCTGCCTTTAAGAAAGTGTTATTATGCTCACATCGTGTCCCTTTCTGTTTAATGACTTTTCAGCCGGATGTTTTTCTTCTGTTTCATCCGAAGTTTTGACATTTAAGTTTAAGATACTTATACTTAACTGTTGTTGTCACAGCTATTTGATTGAGGGTCTTGATCTCGACCCATCTCAATAATATAAGCAGGGCAGTTACGTAGACCAGAACATGTTAGACAACTCAACATGGCTTGAGTTACTCTGTAGTTTGTAAAACCTGTGGATTCTACTAAATCTACTGCCCATGAGTAATTGATGGCCTTGCTGTCTTTGTGAAATGATCAATTGTATTGAGCAACATAATCTCACATACAGTTCTAGTATTTTATAATAATTTAAGTAACTAGTTTTTATATAGGCCTGACACTAATACATCGTTGTTTAGTTGTGTAGTCGATGGTTAAAACATATATATCCAGCCCACGAAACAACGTCTTGTTAGCAGTTGATGTCATTGTGTGTGCACGTAGGCTACGTGCACGCTCCTGCTTATACATGTAGCGAAACCTTGCAGGATTATGAAACGAAATCTATTAATCGCCACATCGTTCAAAGATGAGGCTGTTGGTCGTAGATACGAAAAGCCACCGCATTGTGTAAACAAAGGGGCTCGTGTAATTTTAATGAAAAGCACAACGTTGAGGTCAGATTGTTTTGCAATGTTTGGATTTTGTTCTGCTCAGTTCGTGGGCTGTCTTTCACACAAGCCTACGCCCGTGCAAAAGAAGAAATGAATGTTGATTATGCAATCGGTTCACATGGCGGACATCGAGCCCCACCACCGAGATTGCTGCTCTCAAATGGCAGATTCGCCTTTGTTTACAAATCTATCTATCCATCGTGGTTGCATTCACCGACCTAAGCGTTAAAAGCCTACATCATCATCTCGAGAATATTTTCTCGCATTCCACTTTTCACAGCAAGCATGCGCACAGGAGAATGAGGGCTTTATCCTTATTTGGATATGGTAATTAGCGACTTCAAACAGCCTATCAGTGACCGAGTGGCTGGGCACGTGACGTTGAGAGAGCGCTCGGGAGGCGGTGTCGAGCGCGGAGCTGAGGTTAAAACCAGTGGACAAGAGACAGCGCATTCAGTGTAGGCAGAAGCAGGGTCTGACAGTTGGGGGAACTTTGTTTCTATGAAACTTAGGAAAAATTGCAAAATATCACAAAAATTAACAATATCCCTCGTAAATCATTAACCTGCCCATAGGGTTGAAGGTTTTCTTTTGACTTTACATAGACAGGGCTTTGATACAGACTACTCTGACACTTTTTTTGAAAGAATGGGTGAGACAGACAGTTAGCCAGCCAGCTAGCTAGCTAGCTGAGGGGCTGAGAGAGGCGGCAGGAGAACAAAAGATTTTTTTGCGTTTTGGCTGGTCGCACTGACACTAAGTCCATGCAGAACGTGTCATCACCATCACAATGCCCGTTTTACTTTTTCTGATAGACACGTCCGCTTCAATGAACCAGCGCACCCATCTAGGCACTACCTATCTGGACATAGCGAAAGGCGCTGTTGAGACTTTTATGAAGGTACTGTAACACCGGGACACCTTAATGTGGGGAGATCCCAAACGGGATGCTGACCATCGATGTACTTTGGAAAACTCGCCTGTCAGGATGATCTCTCGGTAACCGTAAATAATTCTTTACTATTTCCACAGCTCAGAGGGAGAGATCCGGCGAGTCGAGGGGACCGGTATATGTTGGTAAATTTTGAGGACGTTCCACTCGGAATAAAGGTAGAGTTTATTTTCGGTCACGTCCAGCTTTACATTGCGCAGATAGATTGTCCGTCCAATCGGTTCACCACGTTGTGATCAATTGTGTGGAGGAAATCTTCAGGAGGAGCTTTCATACCCCTTTTAAAACATGGCCGACATTTTGTTTCAATGTGAGCAGCAAGGAACTCTGGGTGTTATTTATACGGCGAGTGATGTCTGGGGGAAGCATGGGAAGGGGGCACTGACTAGCCCACTTCACTTGTCCGGGGCAGATTTACCATAAAGTCAACTTGAAAGTTATCAGACTATTCCATCTATGATGTTTGTTCCAAATTAGCAGATAGCCCCCTGTCATAGCATTGGTTTCTTCAGAAAGCGTTTTTTTGTCAATGCATATCATTGCACATTATTAAGTAGTTGTCATTGTCCTCAAGGTGGGATCTGTCTGACGGCTCGACAATAATAAAATGTTAAATGAATGGTAATTGGACGCAGGGGTAGATGATATTAACCAAACTCATTGTTTTTCTTCTCTAAGGCTGGATGGAAAGAGAGCCATGCAACATTCATGACAGAATTGAGGAACCTTCAAGCAACTGGACTTACAACTATTGGCCAGTCTTTGAGGACCGCTTTTGATTTGCTCAATCTCAATAGATTAGTGACTGGCATAGACAACTATGGACAGGTACGTTGTACTGGAAAGGTAGAAAGAAAACTTATAGGGATAAAGGTTCCATGACATGGACCCCCCTCCAACCTTACTGACCACCCCTGTCCGAATGGCCCCAGTCTTACAAGCACCCCACACTCCATGTGCTGTCCAGACCACAGGGTCATAGTTCATGAAACAGTCATATGACATATCACAGCTGTGCTTATCGCTAGAAAGTAGTCATTTGTTTATTACATTCTCTCTAGCATTCATGCTTTATTTAATAATTATTTATTATGTTGTATATTGGCCATGAAATAATTACGGCACAAATGCGGGACATTTTTAGGTATCAGTCTTTTAATGAAAATCCTTCTAAACAAATAATATATACAATATTGGAATGTTTCAATTAATTGCTGTTCCAATGTTCTATTGCACACGTTTGCACACGGTTTAGAACAATGTGCCATTTGAAACGGTATTAGGAGTTGTGTTTATCAAGACAAAGAAATACACTGCTAGGTCTTGTAAAATGAGGTCAGAGACTGAAAAGGAAAGGTTTATTAATGTACTCTTTACTGTAATTTGGTCTAAAATGATACATAACATGTTTAAAACAGTTTGCTAAGCACATTCACAACACAGTCATGACTAGTCACTCTAGACTTCCCCCTTGCAAGTGTATTGCTGCTTGAAATGATTATTTGAATACATTAAGTACATATTTTTTACTTTACACTTCCCATGGGTTATCATTGCACACAGCGTCCAAGTAAGTATGTTATGTATGTGCCTGTAGTGGATTCTGGGCACTTTGCAACACTCAAAACGAGGGGTAATTTGCACATTGTATCTGGTTCTGAGGACATCTGCCTTCCGGTGAAAGACAATGGGCTGGTGGTAAGTAGTGTGGAGTGGGTGGATGAATGTTTAACCAGCATTTCCTGAGTAACCAAATGAAAGGTCTCCTGCATCCAGGGTTAGCCGTACATGGATGCTGAATAATCCATGTCTGCGATTCACCGGGGAGCTCTGGCTTCTAGTACTGCTGTGTCAGGCAGACATAGTACACACTTGAAGTCTGAATCAAAGAGGGTCACACTCCCAATGCTTCGGGCTGCTAGATTGGGATATTTATGTCCTTAGGGGCGTTCTGCTGGAATAGAGGTCTAAATAAGACGCAAATAGGGGAACAAATTATATGTTTATAAATTTACACACAACTTTTTTTTATTATTATCTTTGATCTTCTTAATATCTTAATAACTATTATGCAATTTTGGTTGCCTCCTGCCAACATTTTAAGTGGAAGAAAATCTGGAAAAAGAAAAGGCTAGACACTTGTAAAGCCTGAAATGTAAGAAGCGGTAATGTAAGCTCTTACTAGATGCATATTGAGACAGTTGCGTCTCATGTGCTCCAACTGCAGAATTCTGAAGTGGGTAATAACGCTATTTAACCGATTTTAGCAACAACGGCCATAGAAGTCCCAAACCCAGCATGTGTGTGAGGGAAGAGAGGAGGGAGGGAGGAAGGAAGGTGTGAACGAATCCTAAACATGGTCAAGTGTTTTTCCTGTGTCGTGATAAAGAGCCCTTCAGGTTGCCAGGGTGCCATGCATGGTTGCCCCCAGTCCCTTCAGAGCGGACCTTTCCACCTAGTGCCGGGGCTGTGCCAAGTAGTCTGTCGCCGCACGACTGATGACGCTAAATGCAATGAGATGTTTCTGAGGGGGCAGAGCGCATAATAGTTAGGTGTGTGTGTGTGCGTTAGCGAGAGGGGGAGAGAGACGGGGCTGCCTGGGGGAGGGGGTGTGAGTGTTGATCAAACTGAACATCAGAGCTAGGATAATTGACACAGATCTTGGTTTCATCTCAGGCTTGTCATCGTTGTGTGTCTGAGGATTAAGGAACCTGCATGTTCAGAAACACCGGACACTTAACTGCCTGTGTGCCAATTGAAAAAAATTCCCAACGTTTACAGTGGGTTTTTTTTCTAGAAATATTTCCTCTCATTACCACAGCTAGCCAGACCGACTGCAAAACTTATTGATGTCACCCAGCCACACTTTGGCCATGGGGGGATTTCAGCAAAGGAGGGGGTTGGAGTGGGGTTGTCATGGAGACTATTGGTCGCTGCCGGTACAGAGTAATAGTTCTTGATTTAATATTTTTTTGGCATGATTACCGGACACATAAATTGCACAGCAAAATCGCAAAGTCGACCTGTTTTAAAATGCTCATGTTATAACAGAGTGAGCAGTGCACAGGGACTCTGCGTGGAAACTATTATAGCTCAACACTGGTCCTGATTTGACGCAGACCACCATCTACTTGGCAGAAATTCTCAACAGTTGTTCACAGAGCTCGGGAAGATGAACGACGACGCACTCACTGATTTCATAATACCAGCAGCAAACAATGATGTTATTCCACACCACTCTGAGAGCAGAGGGACTTTACAGAGGAGTCGCCTCATTTTGTGCTCTCCCTACTCTCTCCTGGCTTTGTTGTAGAGTTCAGGTGGAGGGCGGTGGGGGGTGTGAGTGAGTGAGTGTCTCTCCACATGCACTCGCACAGGCACCATCTTTGTTTTTGTCGGAGGTGCAGAGATGTATTTGGGTGTTGCTCTCCCTGCAGACTGTACTGCTATGCATTATTCCCCCTAGGCCTAGGATACCTTTCTCTTGTGCTCTTTCTCCCTCTTGGTCCCTCTCTCAACCATCTGATTTGATAACATCCTCCCAAGTGTTGTCTTTGGAACAATGCAAAGTTATTCTTCCCACAGTTTAACCTCTTTTTGATCAGGTGATCAGCAATGCAATCGGCAGGAATATTGTTATGAGCTTGCGCTGTTATGAATGTAGTACTGTTGCATGTTTTAATAAAGCCCTTTTGCCCTTTTGTTTCCTTCTGTTTTAGGGAAGGAATCCATTCTTCCTTGAGCCATCGATCATCATCGCTATCACCGACGGCAACAAGCTGACAAGCGGCAGCGGTGTCCAAGACGAGGTCAGCCATAGACACCACGGGAGATGGTAGATTGTGGGGGCGCGGCCAATCACGAGTGTTTCCTGGTTGGCACCTTGTCTTCATCATCACACATGAATGCAAATATTTACGTGGACCAGAAGTATCCACCGCGCACTTGATGTCCTTATACCAGTCCAAAAAAAAATGTAGCACTTTGTCTGTATATTAATTTGGCCACCATTGTTAAGATGAGTTTACATGGAGCTTCACTACACTAAACTGTGACACTGGCGTGTGACTTAGTCCAAAAAAAAAAACAGTCCCACGTAGTATCATGACTGCGCAACTCCAAGCCGTAGGTTGTGGATTTGATATCCCCCTAATATGTCTGCAGCCTACTTGTAGGCTTCCTCGAGACAGATATCTAGCCCTGACCTGCTCCTCCTCCTCAGTGACAGGTATCTGTATTCACTGGAAAGTTGCTTTGCAACAAAAACATCCTCTCAATGACAGGATAGTAATAGTAGATTCCCCCAGACCGGCCCGTGGCTCGCCTGTCTACCTCGGCTGCACACCTCCTTCCCTGTATATCGCTTACATGTGCTGCCTCTTACCAACCACGCAAAACAGCAGCCAGCTGGAGCCTGTTCGTACCCACGCCCTATCAGAACTATTAGGCCGCGTTCAGACTGCCAGCAGAAATCCGATTTTTAGCCCATGCAGATTGGAACTGGATGACTCTTTTGAAGTCTGAACAGTCCCAAGTCACATGAAATCCGATTTTTGCGAAACGGATCGAAACCACCTCCGGGAGGTAGTTTCAGATCGCATTTGGACAGATGCGTCTCAGTCTGAACAGCTCCAAGCACTCAGATTGGATTTGACTGTCCGTGAGGTCACTCTACGCGACGCCAGACCTGACCCAATGCGCCAATCACACAATACACGCCTCCGCTCCGACGTCATTGCTACAGCAACCAGTCAGATGGGTCACTTGATGTGGCCCGGTCTGAACAGAGCCAAATGCGATTTGGACACTTGCTAAAACAGTGTGGACAGTCAGCCCTAAAAATCGGATATGAGAAGGAATCAGATTTGAATCGGATTTGCCTGCAGTCTGAACGCGGCCTTAATATACCAAAGACCATTCTGTTGTATTGGTAAAGGCCTTCTGTGGTATTTATCGTCAGATACTTCCGTGAAGACTCCTTCATTTCCATCTGTAAGTATGCCTGAGCAAGGTCTATCTTTGAGAAACGCTCTCCACCTGCCAGGGACGCAAAAATATCATCAATCTGGGGAGGGGATACTGGTCTGCATGCAGGACAGGATTCACTGTGACCTTGAAGTCACCGCAGATGCGTACAGCACCAGTCTTCTTGACCACGGGCACAATTGGTGTTGCCCATTCACACCAGTCAACTTTGGAAAGAATACCTTGATCCTCCAAGTGCTGTAGTTCTGCCTC
>OOFH01075946.1:0-12688 GCA_900323355.1 Merlangius merlangus
GCGTGAACACAAAGCCAGGCCATATCCAATTTCTGAATCCTTCAGATATAAATAAAATGATTTATGATGGATAGGAAATGTTGTAAGAGCAAATGTGTGCAATAACGGAAAAATATAAACCAAACTATGCAACGTACCAGTTACTTTTAAGATACATTCACTGTCTAAATCCATGTTATTATCGACAATAATGCAACTGCATTCCAATTAAGTTTGTTCCAGCTAATGGAACGGGGACCAGATCCGGACTTGGGCTTTTGATCGCAGCATTTTGTTTGCAGTATTCTCTTGATTTGCCATTCCAGGCAATCTTGTTGTTAAAAGTATACACAAAGCTTGAATATTATAAATTATTATATTTACTTGAGTCAGCCCTAATACAAGCGGGAGGCGGGAGGACTGATAGTAAACGCGTTAGCTAATCGTTTTGATGAACATATTTGTTCACCGAAAAGTTCACCATTTCTTTGAAGGAATGTTAGCAACTATTAGATGGGAACTGACATAGCCCATATGATACAGAATTACATCAGAACAATATAACATAGAATAATGGCTTGTAATTATTTGTATTAACCAAATAAACACAGTAGTAGCATAGCAGGGTTGCTGACTTTGTCTTCCACAGTTCCCCACTGGCCCTGGCCTTCTTGCAGATATAATTGCGCTGGTATTCCTTGCTCAGCCACTGCATGTGTATTTTTAAGTGCTTGGGTACACCTATAAGTTGGTACCTACTACTCTCGAACAAAAAAAAATTGCATATATATCTTAAACACGCCCCAGAATGCAGTGATGGAAAGGGTACGTTGTGAATAGAGTGTAGATTGCTCCCCGCGTCCCACGGTAGACCTGCGCCCCACTAAGAGGGAACAGAGGGAACCATGGTTGTGTGCAAACCCTGCTGCCGCAGTGCCACAGGCAGAGTAAACACTTGGTTGACTCTGCACACAGTTTAACACATACTTTATTGTATACGATGCAGATTGAGGCTGAAATTAGAGGGTGGACGGACGAGTCAAAGCAGTATTTGTTTGAGTTAAGTCAAACAAGTGTGGTTCGAAGGAGGAGTGGAGTCAGTGTGGGAAATGGGCGGAAAACTGCCCACCAATCAGGAGGCAGAACTGAAAGAGACTGTCCAACAACATTCAACAGTAAAGAGAACAGGGCACAGCATTACATAAGTTGTGCCCTCATCTTTATAGAACCATGTAAACATTGGAATTCAATAAATTCCTCACCCAATAAACTTTTCATCATGAAACAGTAGATGAATGTGTTTATATAAGGCAACCCAATAATAACTACAGATGAGATATAAATTGTCCCCTTTTTTTCCTGCATGAGGTGCAATAAGGTGAGAATCTCAATTGTTATGATTAAAGTTCACTCAAGTCCACATGTTCTTGTACATCCACTGAACACAAGATTATATCCAAACTTTATTATTTATCTAACCTTTTACAAAACCAATGAGTCTGATTGAGATGCAGTCAACAGTACGGCCTTATTGACAGACCCTTAATGAGAGTTGTTTGTTGAAAATGACTAAGTCCCATCTGCAAAAAAGTGTGTTTCTCAGCTGTAGAGTGTATTATTATATGTTGTAGTGAGCCTGGAGTAGTGCATGTACCATAACACATCAATGCAGTCCTTTGACCATTCATGTGTCCTCTTTATACATAAACAACTGCAGGCTATATACCTGAGGTGGTATGAAACACTTTTCTGGTAGGCTACTCAGAAGCACTGATACATTTTTCATAGGGAAATATGAAAGCCTCCCCCAGGCTCTTACATGTAATCAGGAAGGGTTAATACAAGGAGGATCAAGGAGTGTTAGCGCAGCAGAAGAACAAACCACCTCCCCTGCTATAGAAAGGCCTCTCCGCTTCCATCGTGCATAAGCTGGCCTAGCATGTAGCCCCACAGGCCGGTATGAATCACGAGGTCTACAACTTAACAAATATCCCCAAAACTTTGTGCATTTGTGCAGGCCTTCTGGTAGACAGAGGCTTCCTCGGGGCCCTTGGCCCGGGCCCCCCGTGGCCTCGAGTGAGGAGATGGAGATGATTTCAGTTACCTTCTAGGTGTGTCCCATCGGCCAGCTCTGGTTTGGCCCCCAGCACATTGGCGGCTATGTTGTTGACCATATTCAGGATGGCATCTGAAAATGAAGATAGCAGACTTGAGTTAATTCAACAGGCTCAATGTCTCTGCCTGGCTTTAACATCCGCCAGTCAGCAGCTGGAGGCTTAATCACAAGGATCTCAGCCACAAGCACTCGACCATCCGGCTCTTCGCCTACCCTGCTCCAATCTTTTGTCTATAAGGCGGCTCAAACACTCTTCAATGGACACATGATGTTTCTAAAGCCTGTTGAGTCTCAACATGTTTAATAAATATAACATCAGTGCATGTGTGTGCATGTTTCAACTTCTGCTTTCCCTTGGAATCCCCCTTCAAACTAAAATCAGTAGACAAAAGTGCCACAGTGTGCTTGTGTGTGCACTGGTGTGTGCCCGTGCAAACGCAGACATCCCCAACCAGAGTACCAAAAATAAAGAAATCCATACGATACATGCAGACTCCCAAACCGTCTATCTGAAGAAATTTGAATATGACCTAAACTAATTCTTATAAATAATCCAGTGATAGTTTTGTGTTGGGGACCAATCACACAGAACAGTGTCACAACAGACACGGACGCTCTGAAAACAGCATGCCATAGTGCTTTGTGAGAACTATTCAGAGTGCCCGGCAGTGTGGTTAACAAAAACAATGGTTGGTTTAGTGTGCTTTACTTGCTCGGCCTCTTATAGTGTATTTCACACACGCTACACACGCGCCACACACACACACACACAACCACACACACACACACCCACAACCACACACACACACACACGTACTGGTAGCAGAGCCGAGGAGGTTTTTTGCAGCCTTGTCCTCATTGGGCTGGAAACCTGGAGGGTAGTCTGAGAAGAACACAAACAGTTAATGATGACTTTGACAGAACTTTGAACACACAAACGTTATGTTTTGTGAAGCAAGGTGGGGCTAGTTCAATCAATTCTAATTTGCACACAGAGTCAGTTCTCAATGCATTGGCAGCAAAACACTTTCGTGTTCTAAGAATAAATATTATGCAACCCTTCTCAATAGGCTTTGCCGAAAGAATGATCTTTATTGCAATTATCAGTAACTTGGTTGTAAATAAATATTGAAAAATTGTATATGGCAAATAAATAAAAGGAACTGGCATGATGTCAATATATTGTGTTATACCATAGTCCTCCTCCAGATACTCAAGTCTCTCTGAGGGATACTGAGAATCTGCTATTTCTTCATATTCTTCCACCATGCTGGTGCCAAATACCCTATGAAAACAAAGACAAACAAACGACAAACAAAAGCATAGCTTAACACATTTATACATGTATTAAATGCATTAGGTACCGAAGTTCAAGTCTTTTACTGAATTAAAAGGGTTAGCGGTTGATAAACCCAGAGGAAGAGTTTAAAGTCATTGATGACAAATGCAAAATGCGCTATGAATCATTTTTTCACAATCATTTCTTTGCACTAAAATAATTAGGCCAAGCAACTCTGGTTGATAAGAATCTTGGATCCCACACTAGCTATTGAGTTGCCACAGCTAATTCCAGCAGAACATTCCCAGTGCTCTCCAGTTCTTGGTGTAACTATGTTAAGTTTAAAAGACTATTGTCATTGTTGGCAACATGGGACTGATTAACTGTACAGAACAAGAAGCACCGGAAGCTACCATGGACACTTGGGCGAAGTGATTCTAAATGTCAATCTTAATTGATGTGGCTGGCGGTATTACAAACAAATAATTAAATAATTAGAGTGGAAAGAGATAGTTTTCTCAATGATAACCTACACAATAGTTCCATTACTGAAACAGTTCAGTTGAAAATGTCCTGAGGCCCGCCAGCTTCACAGACCCAATTGCACCCCTGTTGTGGGAAACTGACCCAGAGTCTAGTAGCCCTCTGAGGACCTGAGATTTGGAATATATTGGAAGCCTGGATAAAACCGATTCAAGAGCTCTTCAAGACGTCTCACCTAATGAGGCTGAGGGGACAGAAATGTTCCGATCCAAAGTGGGACAGGAGTTCCACCTGTAAGGGAGGGATATTCAGGCAACACATGGTCAACAAACAAGTCATCCACATAAAAGCAAGAAACCCACAAGCATTGGTTTGGTTTATTTAACTCCAATCATCCCCATGGAAACAAACAGGCACGTATTTAATTGTATTCCCACTCAATAAAGTAACAAAATACACAGGGTTACCCAAATCAATGGCAGTGCTCGTGTGTGCCCCATGGGCTTAATGCCTTTCTCATGCATTACAGATCAGTATTGTGCTCCGCCACCAAAATACTCATTACACCGTATCTAAGTAAAAGCGCTTTGTGAGCCCTGACAGAGAGAAAGGTTCTAACCTTTATGTACTTGATGAACATCTGATGCGAGAAGAGGACAGAAAGAAAAAGAGACAAAAGTCATTAGATTTGTATGTCATGCTCCAAGAAAGTCAGCAATTAGCTCACAGCATTAAGTGTTTTTCCATTTCATATGGCAATGCACTGCTGACAAACGCAGGAGGATTAAGCTAGTACATCTACAAGCAGCAAACTCAAATAAGCTGTCAAGGTTTAAAAGGAGGGCAACAGAGGGAAGGACATTAACAAGGACAAAGGGAAGAACAAGAGTTGCACAAAGACAGATTCATACAGTTACGCTGCAGTGCTTATCTTACTGTATAACGCTTACTGTATATAATTTAATGCATTATACAAGAGGTTATTCACAGGCTGATCACATGGCTATCTTAATTCAACAGGAAAAAGGTCAGTGTGGGTTTGAGGCCCATTTTAGAGATACTAAATGTCATTCAATGGATTAGGTTTAGGGCTCCCAGACATCCAACATACCGTCATTAACAACCGTGAAGTAACAACGTAATTGTAACAATTCAACAGCTCTGTTTATGAGACAAATGTCTAGATTCTATAACTTATAACATTTTTATATTTTGATTGCATCTCGATTTGAAACCCATCATGAGACGTCGAGCCATCTCTTGCCAATCTAAATTGAGAATACCATTCGCCACCTCACAATGTTCAAAACCACTGGGTGGTTTTGAACAATGTTGCCTTCATCTCTTGCAAACCTGTTCCCCCTGGTTTGCACGGAGAAAACATCTATTTGCATCGCACTCTGACAACCGGTTTCAAACCACGATTTGAAGGGAAATTCAAAACGGTTGCGTTAAAAAGACCAATGTGTAATTTGTCTTCATGGAGTAGTGGTATGGAAATTAAACCATCTACAATTTAGGCCAAATTATATACTTATTATATCAATTAAATAATCGGTGCACACACAGATTGCATTAATGTACTGATCAGACAGTTAACAAAAATGAACAAGAGCAGCACCTTCACATATTTTGCATAGAGCTGTTCGTCCAATGGGAAGCTCTGAACGGTGCGCTCGTCCCGTGCGTGGAACGTCCCCAACTTCACCCATTTGTTAGTGGGGTACCTGAACACAGAGTCAAGGAGTTAAGCAATCGTTGTGTGCACAAACAGAACATGTTTCTTCATCATGTGCTAGAGTGTCCCGGTTGTGAGTGTACCTGTCGCTGATTGAGACCAGGAAGTCTCTGGGTGTGGACGAGAAAAGCTCAAAGTTGGCGATGTCGAGCTGCTTCACTTGGATGGGCTCACAGAGCTCAATTACAAACCTGGAGGCCCGGGGACAGAGTTAGTGGATAGACTACGCAATCATCCATCAAGTACTTCACAGAATATGCATCGCATCTTACATTTCTAATGCAACTTCCAAATGTGATACATTACAGAATAAATACATGCTTCAAATAAAATAAAACAAACTGACTTGATGAGTCGATGATGAAAAAAAAAGATGACGCATAGTTGCAGCCAAATAGTTTTGGCCATTACCATATTTTGTTACTGCATGGATTTAACATGTACAGGTCCATATTCTCCATGAGGATAGCAGAGGTGCTCTGTAATAAAAAAGAGCATAGTATCATGAGCTTACCGTTGACATAATATTTGGTAACTCAATATACCGACGTTTTTTGTATAGATTTTAAGATTTTATCGCTTGTGTTTAAAGCCTTGAATGGTCATGCTCCTGCCTATATCTGCGATCTGCTAACTCCATACGAGCCTGAAGGCTGCTTGAGATCCTCCAGCAGGTCCCGTCTAATGGTTCCAAAGGCTGGTCTTCTCAATAAAGGTGACCAGGCCTTTGCTGTTTGGGCGCCTAAGCTGGGGAGACTTCCTGCCTGGAGATCTCAGGCAGGCAAACTCAGTATCCTCTTTGAATCTGTTCTTGAGACTCCCTTTTATTTTATGGCTTTTCCCGACTGATGGCATTTCGTTTACTATTCAAATTATTTTATCTTGTTTTATTTATTTTATTTTTTTTGGATTATATTTTAATGTATTGCATCTTGTAATCTTGCAATAATTGTCTTGGATTATCTGTTCCTATTGTTAAGCAATTTGTAACTTTGTTTTGAAAGGTGCTATATAAATAAAGATGTATTATCATTATATTCATTGAATAATATCACCCAGTCATATACAAGTCAAAACCCCTTGTATGGGCAATTCACTTTGAGTGCGTGTCTGGACTTCCACATGGCTTACATGCATTTGTAACTGGCCTTCAAATACAAATTCTCCAATATGTATGTTATGCATATCGGAGAATTCCTTATCTGTAGTAGAATGAAATGCATGAAAGCAATGTCGGCGCACTGGTGACATTGAAGCCCCAGCTTGAGCAGCGGGTTTCTTGGAATAGATGTTTCACCTTGGCCTCAATGTTAGCAGACAGTATCTTGGCACCGCACTCCACAGAAGCATAGTTGTTCTTGAAATTCTTCTTGACCTTTTTCACAGGGTGGGGGCTACCGTTGGTTGAGGTATGAAGAGACTGACCTAAAAGGCAGGAACAAAGCGACTAAAGCCAGTAGAACAAAGAGGGGTCCTGAATGCAAAGGGTCAAGTCATGGGGCTCATTGAGTAGAAGGACATCAAAGCGCGCACACACGTTTCCTTGATCATACCATCATCTTTGTGAACCATATGATCATGGTCATGATAATAACGGTCAGGAATTAATAGAAAATTATGCGTATACTCCAATCGTACTCAAAATAAGTTCATAGCTGAATAATGTAATTGATTATTATTAACTTGGGTTGTAAACCAACCAAAAAAGCTAATCATATTGATGAAAAGTTTTACCATAATTGTCAGGGGAATTATAACATTGCATTTGAAGCTTCTTGCTACGTCTGTTTAGATGTTTGGTTGATCAGCGTCATCAAAGGTATGAAGTGAACACCAGGGTTACCCCAGTTGATGGGGGCCTATTAGAATGTGCTGTAGGCAAGATCTATCACCTGCCTATGTGATCTTAGCACCACCATTTAAGTCAACTGTGAAAGTCTTCCCTGTGTTGTTAGCGGTCGAAATAACTTGCTTAATTTGGTTAATATAATGAACATGATTATACATTTGAGCGCAAGATTGTTTTACGTAGACAATGTGAATAGACTCCTGTCAATGATTAGACTAGTTTAAGGTACGGCCTGACACCTTTAATTTCCCCTTTCTCAAAGCATTTCCCCCTCCACTTAACCATTTTTTTTGGGCAACACTGAACACATGCCTAGCCTATCAAGTCCATGTAGATCTTCCACTCACATAGGATACATGTGTTTTTTTTAATTCAATGCTTTAGGACAGGACACGCAATGGAAACTGGAATCCAGTAGGACAGGGCCCAAGGCCCCAGTGGAAACGGACATAGGAGCAAAGCACATTGAGTAAGAGGTTACGCAACACCAATACACTCACGCTCAAGTGAGTATGACACATGGCCTGAAGAGAGAGGTATAGACCATTTTTCGAGCGCAAATAAGAGTGCAGACTAAGTAGAAGTTTCTTTGTGATAACATACATTTTCCTCTCAACCAAAACAGTTTCTCATATCCTCATCACAATCAAATACACAGACATATGAATGTGCGCATGCGTGTGTGCTAGCATACATGCATGCATGCGTGCGTCGTGACTCTTACTCTTCTCTTTCTCCACCTCCATGACTTGTTTCTTCCACTCATCAAAGGTTGGGATATCCTCTTTGCTCGGCACCGAGGAGTCCGTCTCTGTGGGGATGTCGGCATCCCCTGCCTGAAAGCAACAACAAGCAGCATATGACCCCCTTGAAATCAGCAGTTGTATAAGGAGGACGCAGCAGAACACAGCCTTCTAAGATCAGGATGTTTCTCAGTTAGCACATGATTTACGTTCCACTCACTATTACATGGGATGCATTTTATTCCTGGCTTCACTGAGCTATGAATTACAATAGACTCTCGTACTATGTGTATAACAACCCGCCTCTCTATCATCAACAGGCACAAAGCTACTAATTAAATATGTTTTGTCTAAACAGAGTAAGAGAGTAGCACATAGTGTGGATGGGAACCTAAGTAGATTCTACCTAGGATGAGTGTGAAGAGCCTTTGGCATTGGTAGTGCAGGGAGATGCATTGCACTGTGAATAACTCTTTGAGGGATTACATAAACCTAGGGGTGTCCCAGGAGAAGGTCTACGAAGCCACCAACCCAAATACATCTACACGTATAAAAAGCACAGCCACGGCCATTCAGCATGCAGAATGCCAGTGGGCTAGGCAGCCAGCCACTCACTGGCTGACTTAGTTGCCACACAGAGCGAAGGCTCACAATTAAATCCAGGAAATACTTTCCGGACTAGACCAACAAAAACAGGAAAATAAAAGCATAAACTCACGTAACTGTGCGGCTAAAGCATTTATGATCCACGTTTTTGTGCAATTTATTCTGGCTAGCTAGAGCCACCATCTCTTGCTCTGCCCGTGCACACATTCTGTGGCATGGTCATAGCTGGGAGGACACACATCTACCTTATTAACCTTGAGTTTATATAGCACTTCTCATCTGAGACGGCAAATATTCAAGCACTGCAAAAGGTACAAGCAGGGCTTCAGACTAACTTTTTTCACTAGGAGCACTGTGGCCCCCAACTGAAAATGTTAGGGGCACAACCAGAAATGTTAGGGGCACACACCATAAATCAACATGCCAATGTGATTTTCTAATTTTTTAATTTTTTCACTGCAATACTAATAAATATTTTGATAATAGAGGCAGAAATTAGAATTAGCGGTTTCAAATTCAGCGTCACATTTTATTGTGATTCTCATCGATACCAACTGTTTCCACGTGTACGCGCATGCGTTCGACGAACACACTGCGCCTCCTCTTTGCCCGCTCGCGCCTGCTAATATATTAGCAGGCGCGACAAATGCCTCCAGTGTGAAAAGCCCTTTATGGCACATGAAGTCCTGACCGGGTGACCTGCACAATTTGGATTAAACGGGTGAAAAATTATGTACTGCGTCGGACACGGTTGCGGGTCGGATGCCTGAACAGCGCGGGTCGGACGCGGGTTTTGTGACTGCGAGCGAGACTTCTCTGGTGCTGGATATGTTATTCACGAGCGGAGGAGCCAACTCAAACCGTCAACAGCGGATGATGTGCTTTTTTTTGCACAGCAATCTAAAGCACAAAGCCAAACACCACATAGTGTAATTCCCCGGCGTACCATCTAATGTTTCTAATTTTCCTTCAGGTGCGGGTCGGGCGGCGATATCAATTTATAGCGGGTCGGGACGGGGGCAGAATGTAATTCGCGCTACTGTCGGAACACGGGTCAGCTGCGGTTTTAATTATTGCGGGTACAGGCGGGTGCGGGTTTGCAAAATAATACCCACCCAGGACTCTGGAACTGGCACACTAGCCGCAGGTCAGAAGAACGAGTCAATAGTTTGCGAATTGTTCGAACACACGTAGCAGGTTGTGAAATCTTTCTCCTTCTCACAGAGACGTTTATGCACGCTCAATATTAAATCTCTAGGACCCTCCCCCTCCACAAATTAGCCACTAATAGTGGCAATTCCCTATCTTTCTCACACTCAATGGCTTGCTACAGATCCGGATTCGTTGATGCGCACCTTCCCCATTTAACGTGTGAAAACGAAAAAGGGCAAATTTACTGGTTGCAAAATGCGACCATTTGGTCGCAGTCTGGGGCCCTGACAAGGCTAAGATAACAGAAAATATCGAACAGCCCTATAAAAAGCTCTAACAAAGGTTAACTGGTAAAAAGGTTTCCTTCCCTTTTAAAAGCGGCATGGCTGTTTTGAACACCCTTTTTGAAGAGGGGGCGGGGTCTTTTGTCATCAGGAACAGGACATTGAAGACACCAAACCATGGTCACGACAAGGTTTACCATATTTTAACCACATAGTGCCATCTCGTGATGGTGATGGGGTGACCTTGCCATTGTATCCCGCATTACACTCGCAGACCCAAACAACATGCTTCACATGGCTGTGAATGACTGACCTCTTCTTGGTGGGGAGCGGTAGCATTTCCCTGCAGGTCCCCGTCCCGCAGCACCTGGAGCTCCTCCTCCTGCCGCTCTATTGGGCTCAGAGACACCTTTAACTGTTGGACCTCCACCTCCTGGACCTGCTGCTCGGACCACTGGCTCTCCGCTTCATTAACATCCTCACTATAGCACAGAGACAAAGGGGTGGAGGTAGGAGAGGGAGATGGAGAGGTGGACAGTGAGCATGGTAGGGTAGACAACAGAAGTAGGCCTCACTAAAACAATGGGCAAGGTACACAACACAACTGTGCAAGTGCACAGTTGTGTTACCACCCACGTTGCTCCTCCGACACCCATTGCTGAACGTGCCAGCAATTCACCAGTGGGTGTTGAGAATGACGTGTATGTGGAGATGTATTCCAACAGGGGGGTATGTCATCCCCATTCAGCTACCAGCTAGCCTTTGTTGGCTTCGCCCAGGAAACAGCAGTGAAAGAGAGTGGAGGAGGCATAGGAGGAGAGCAAGGCCAGCGAACAGCGGATGCACTTAGCGGTGAGCAGTGATTGGGTGAGGGGGGCGTTTCTACGATTACCTTGCTTGGTATTCTGATTGGCCTTCTGGATTCTTAACTCACCTGGGGAGAGGGCTGCCAAAAGTAGGGTTTGCACAGGTTGCCAGTTTGACTCCACATTGTGAGTCAGAGAGCTCAGCATAGTGCTCAGCAGAGACAAAGCTGTCTACTGGGGGTTCGTCTCCATCACTGGCAACCCACACTGCACTGAGGGGAAAGAAAGGATATGCTGTTTAACACAGCTTCTTCGACTGAGGGGAGGGAAAGGGAAAGGCTGGTGTGGTTCAGCTCAAATGAAGAGCAAACAGTCTTCTCGGAAGCAGGTGTTTTTGCTCGAGGAATCGGACAGTGAGGAAGGCATGAGGTCACTCTTTTTGAAGGTTGGATCCTGAATGAATCTAGGTTAGCGACGGTCCAATGACCAACTGCGACCACATCCAATTGTGGCGGAATTCCGTGAGGATAACGAATTGGAAGACACAGCGTAAAAGTTCAGCACACATCGAAAAGCATACTCCAATGATGTGCGTAATTTGACACTTGACAGCTGCAGTGGGTTGACCTATTCCACATGATGCATTTCAAAATAAGTATGTAGTTTATACCAATGGAACTGGTTGAGAGACTACCATGATAGACCCTACATTGCGAACTTGTCAGAAATGACTGATGTCTGCAGTGAGTGTCAAATCCTTCATGGAGCTAGACGTGGAGGTCCTACGTTGGCAGGAGTGGGGTCCTTCTTACCCTGTGTGCAAGGAGCCGACGCTCCCTGAGGTAGGCGCGTCTTGGATGTCGTCTGGGGACTGTTCCCCGGAGGGGTCAGCCGATGGGACAGCCTCCAAGGTGGGCTGCGGCGCGGGGGCATCACCGGAACCCTCCGTCGGCTCGGGGAGGAGGGCTCGGGGTGGAGTGATGTCTGTGGTAGCCTGTTCCTGGGCTGGAGGTGGCGGCTGGTCTGGGGTGACCAGCGTGGAGGAGGTAGAGGGAGTGGGGGACTGTAGAGCCTGGGCTGCCCGGTCGTGGTCCTGGCCTTCATAGTGTGGATCCGAGTATGTCTTGGGCTCTGTGTCTTTTCTGGTTTCAGGAGAACCCGGTATAAATTCGGTTTGTTGGTCTGGTGGGATATCTGCCGCCGAAGACGCCTCATCTGGGGTCAGAGTCTTAAGGAAAGAGAAAGACAGTAGGATGAATTGATGTGGCTCTGCAACCACTGGCTTTCTCCTAACCACAGAGAAAGCCCCCAAACTAAAACATATGCAACAAAACAAATGCATCACTTGGAATGGATCACGGACCATCACATATTGTGTACTGTTGATTAGTATAGTAAAATATGTTGCCTACATCTCAGAGAACTTACTGAGAAATGAGTGCCTTACATACAAACTGGTTATCTATGACCTTGTTTGTAGGTAGGTAGAGGTAGAGTGGCAAGAAAAGCCCTCGGGGCAAGGGAAATTTTATGATGTGGATATTGTTTGGACGCTAACCAGTTCACTGTTGTGTATGTTTTCTGCTGGCAGTTGCTCTAGTGATTCTGCTTTCTCCGTCTTCAGTCCCACATCGTATGACGTAAGCGTGTGCA
>OOFH01075948.1:0-25613 GCA_900323355.1 Merlangius merlangus
AAAATGTCTCCAGCCCACCCACAGGCGTCCTTGATCAAGATCCTCAGCCACAAACTGCTACATAAATAAAATCAGTCTGTGCGCTAAATTGTAAAATAAACACACATACCACAAGGCTTACAGATGAAACACCTAGATTGAATTATTCCCTGTAGTTTTAATGTCTATATATTTATTTTACAGTGTATACCATTTTTCCATTACAACAGAGATCTCTGACCAAACTGCCTTGTTGTTTTGTTTGTCGGTTCTGGTGCCCCCCCAGTGAGTCCCAGATTAAGTATGACCACTACCTGGTCCCCAATGCCCTCCTGGAGCATGGCCTGCTATGTCTGGAGCAGGGCAGGAAAGAGGAGGGCATCAAACTCCTGGAAGCAGCAAAGTAAGTAGGAGGCAGAGCCTGCTGAAGCCTTACCTTCTCTTGGTACATCCAGGCCGGCTGTTTGGTGCCCTCCGCGAGTGCGGGGGGCACCAAACATCTAATATATAAGAACATATTAGATGTTCTTATATATTAGGTAAGAACATCTAATTAGCCGAAATTGAGTGATAGGTTATACAATTAAGAAAATACAACGGTGGGCCTCTTTCGCATTGGGCACATTTCTTGACACTCAAGGTCACCTTACAAAATCAAACATTCATAAGAGCAAACAAAAAAACAACAACAACAACAACAACATAACAAAACAGTGTACAAGAGAAAAACAGTGGGGTCATTCCAGTCCCAAGAATGTCCCAAGACTTAAAGGTTAAGTTCAGGTGAGATTTGAAAGTGATAATGGAACTGAAGTTAGAAGTCATGAGGCAGAGAGTTCCAGAGGTGGGGGGCTGAGCGACTGAATGCTCTTGACCCCATGGTAACCAGGCGAGCAGGTGGGAGGGTGAGCTGGATGGAGGAAGACGATCTGGGAGAACGGGTGGGTGTCTTGATATGGAGGAGCTCGGTAAGATACTGAGGGGCAAGATTGTTGATGGCCTTGAAAGTGAGAAGCAGGATCTTGTAAATGATGTGATATTTGATGGGGAGCCAATGGAGTTGCTGCAGGACAGGTGTTATGTGACTGATGGAGGGGGTTTTATTAATGATATGGGCTGCAAAGTTTTTTATCAGTTGTAGTATATGTATGGACTTAGAAGATAAACCAAAGAGGAGAGAGTTGCAGTAGTCCAAACACGATGCGACCAGGGTGTGAACCAGAATTTTAACTTATGTTAATTTTGAAATTAACTGCCCCAAGTAGTCTTTCTTAAATGAGAAGCTGGCATTTTATTTTCTTACGGTGTATTTTATGTTCTTATTAATCAGCAATAAATGAATTAATTTATATTCAAATAATTATGTTTCTGAAATTTATATAAATTAATATAAATTGTATTTTCTTCTCTTCTATTCTTCGCTTTACCGCGCCTCATGCATCTTCGCGTAGAGTCTGTAAACATGCCTTTGCTTTAAACATCTGTAAATATTTAAAGCAAAGGCATGTTGCTTTAAATATTGCCGCCGTAAAGGATTATGGGATACCACTATCTCCTTTCCTTTCACAAAGGTTGCTCAGGAGGGTTAAAGGAAGCATCGAGGCTCCTTTCCTAAGCATTTAGAAATCGAACCATCTTTCCTTCAAGCACTTCTGGGTCATCTCCATAGGAAAGGAAATTTCCCATGCAGAAAAGAGAATTTGCAGAGGCCCCTGCTTGGGAGCAGGTTTTCAGCTAAATCGTATCGGGTTAGATCAGCGTGCGCAGCTTCCTAGCTCCTCCTTTGACAATGGCGTCACCATTACTGAGTGTTCCCGTGGACTTCGGAGCCTATCGTACAGGGGCCTCTCCGACAGAAGCTCTTTCGGTACGATCCGTTGGCATTGCCTGAGAATATTCTTCATGAGAGATACAGGTTCTCATCAGAGGGTATTCGCTATTTGATCGTCCTTGTTGGATCTGTTATAGACAATGGTTACTGTTGCACATTGTGTCTGTGAGAGAGTGGTAGAGTGGCGGTAGCGCGTGAGTCTTGAATTCCTGCGCGGGGGGTTAGACACCCAAGTGACACATATTTATGTGAAGCTTAAAAAGTCCCTATTCTCATGCATATGGAATACTTATTCACTAAAGGTTATGAAATTATATTTTTGTGCTCATTTTGAACTTGAACCCATATTTTCAAGGCTGTGCTGGCACCACATCTATGGGGGTAATAGGCATGATGATAGACCGGCGAGATTTGAACCCCAGTCACAGGCGTTCGTTCTTATACCAATCCACTACGCCACAATCCACTACGCCACTACGCCACTACTACCTCTCAGCAGTTGAAAACATATGCAATACATTTCTTACATAGGGTGTATTTAAGGTGAATTCCCCAAATTATAGAATAAGGCAGGTTGGACGTTGCTTATGCATTTTTAAATCATCATTCTATTGGGATTAATGGCGAACAATTCTGTATTTAGCATAGTTATTTTATAAACAATTTGCAGAATCTTTTCATTTCTACGCCTTTATATAGACTGCTTGATCTATCCAGGTTGTAAAGGTGAGTAAACTGAAGCGATAAACCCCCCTTTCACGCAAACGCACATTTAACCTAAAGCGGGAAACCTGGCTCGACTAATGGAATCCTAAGTGAGCTTCCTAGTACCATTTAACTGATCGCCCAAGAAAGCCTGGGTATGTTCAGCGAGGTTCGTAGTATACCCCACAGGTGCCACATCATTCACAACATGAATTAGCCTTATGCGCTACATCGTTTTATATAACACGCTATAGTGGTTAGCGTTCTATGATATAGCGGTGTGTATAACTATAGCCGGAGCGCTCACCCTCAGTCCGTCTCTCCAGCATGTAGCTGCAGGGGGACTTGCCATCAGTGGCTGGCTTCCAGAGCACCAGGGCTGTGTTGTTGTACACCTGCGGGACCTCAGGGGTTCCTGGTCGCTTAGGTACACCTGGACAAGGGGTAACCGTGGTTACCAGGGGGGAGGGGAGAAGATTAAAGGTCAGCTAAGTAGAAGTAAATGTAGTGAGTTGAAGAATCTGAGAATCTGCCTTCAGCATTTCTCTGGAAAATCCACCATTGTGAGCATAGGAGCACCATTGTTTGGCAGTCTTATCACTCGAAAAGCCGGTGACAACACACATTGGTGGAGTAGATAAGGAGTGAGAACTGCTCTGATGGACAGACTCTGATAGTGGATTCAGCCTCTATCTCATATCCAACGCTGTAACGGTAACTCATGGGTCGTGATGTATGAAGCGAAAGGCAGATAGAGAAACAAGCCATTAAGCTGAGCAACCATGCAAGAACATTATATATTTTTTTACTGCTGCATCTATTAATTAGTTTCCCCACTCTTAATTGAAATTCAATTATCATACATGTGCATTATTGTGTCACATTAGCAAGAGCACATTTTGTCACCATGAAAGACAACTGCCATTTGGCAATAAGGTCAGTGTGCTCAGTGGAGCCTAATATGTTCTGGTTCATTGAATGGAACTGTTTTCTTTCCACTTAATTGAAATGTTAGGAGCGGAATAAAAAAAGGCTCTGTTGGAATTTACTAAATCTTGTTCTGTGCATAATCATACAGCTTACATCCTAATGGCTCCAGAGTTGACTTACAAGCGAGACAAAGCGTGCAGGAGCTGGTGATGGCGGCCAAGGTGTTTGTAGCCACACATTCATAAAGTCCGGCATCTTTCTGGTTGGTCTTCATGATTACAAGCAGCTGCCTGCCGTCTGGATGAGAGATCAGGCTGATCCTGTTATCCACCTCCACTGCTTTCCTATCTGTAAAGATGGGGGGGGGAACACATAGCCATTCAGGACCCCAGCGCCCAGGCAGAACTTAAGGGGGCTATACAGGTACCACTCACTATTCCTGTGGGAAAAAGTGTAATTTAGGACAGCAATTCCCATATGCCGGACCCATGAGTACAGGGCCTTGAACTATTTCCAGGAAATAAAAAAATATATATATTTGATAACTTAGACTGAGTCATTTACATTATATATTAGTCATTTTCATTTCGTTATTTACTCCAGACATAAAATCAATCATTATTCAACTAAACCACTATAAATTAAGCACTGTAAATGCATGTGTCTTTGCACTACTTTTGTGTTTATTTAAATCTCAGGTGACTTTCTTGTGTTTCTTTTATAAATTAAATAAATAAGTATTTTATTGCATTGTTGAAGGGAGCCTGAGACTCAAGTATTTCATTACTGGGGCTTTAATTGTTGTGAATATGACACATAAACCATCTTGGAGGACCTCTACATCCAAAATTATGGTTCATAAAATTAGGGCATTCAAATTGACTACAAGTCCTCCAAATCATTTTATGTAAATGCCTGTCCTTGGAACAAAAAAGGTTGGGAATCACTGATTAAGGATATATTGGATATAACAGTCAATGTGCACCATGTACTGCCATTTACTTGTTACCCAGAATATCATGTTACCCTACCCTTCATCCATGTGATTTTGGGAAGCGGGCAGCCTGCTGGAAGGCAGCTGAGAGTAACAGGATCCCCCTCCAATAAGACGTGGTCTTTCAGCTTGATGTGAAACACTGGGGGAAAGTCTGAGGAGGTGCGACTCTGCCTCTGTTTGGCGGTTAATGCGTTGTCATCTTTGGGGATGGAAGAAGGCTCTGAAAGCTCCGGTTGTGACGGCGTTTTGTCCTTTTTGCCCCTGGTCAAACCCCAGCGGTCCCAGCGAGACCGCCGGTCACCCTCCGGAGTGCGGCAGGGTTTCTTCTCGGGGTTAATGCTGGAAGCGGACTCAAAGGACTCTTTGGATGCGGCCGCCGTGCCCGTCTGCTGGGCCAGCTGGTTCTCAGGGATGCCCATCTGCTTGAGGCCCCGGCCCTCGGACTGGGTCTGGCGATGGCGTGTGATGAGAGGGGTTCTCTTCCCCTCCAACTGCGTCTCCGTCCCCCCACTCCTCTCTTCTGAATGACTGCGAATCTTAGAGGCAATCACAGACTCTTTGTTCTCAAACTTCTTCTTCATCGCCAGAACCGGGGAATCGCTGACCGTCTTGAGATCTTTCTGGACACCGTCACTATCGGGGCACCTCTTGACCTCTTTTTCCTTCCTCTCCTCTGACTGGGCTCTGATTTTGGCCGAGATCCCCGCTACCTTGGACTCAAACTTGCGCCGCATGGCCAAAACGGACGACTCTTCTACTTTGCTTGGTTCTTTCTCACTGAGGCGCCTCTGCGGTGCTCCAGCATGCGCCAGCTCCTTGGTGTCCAGAGACTTACTGCGGCCAAAAGCCCAGGCCTTCCTCTGTTTACTGGCCGAAGACTCCGGTGCCTTCACTTCTCGCACCTCAACCGTTTTTTCCATTTTCTTATCGACAGACGAGGACCGCTTGGCCCGCATGGAGAACCTCCCGATGAGACTCAGACCCTCTTTCTCCACTTCCCGCAGATCCGCAACCGATTTGGACCTCTCCTCCAAGCCCTTGGCCACCATCTCCAGAGGGGCGCCCCTCGGCCCGGGACGGTACACCTCCTCCCCCTCGCCGGCCTGCAGGCCCGGCACAGAGGATCTCTCCTCCGACTTGTTCCGGGTCAGTTTGCGTAGACCGCGCGTCAGCGAAGACTCGCGTCTCTTGAACCTGGCCTGGAACACCTCTTCGGAGTCGATGTCTTTGATGTCGGTTCTTAGCAGAGGCTGTTGAGGGGTGCTGAGGTCGGCGGTCGCCACTTTGGCGAACACCGCGGGGTGTTCTGGTAACAAAGGGCCGAGTTCGCCGTCTTTGGTTAAGGAAGTAGTGGAACCCCCGGAAACTATGGCTTGGTCGGGGTCTGGTTCCATCGACGGGCCGACGAACGCCTGCATGACGCTCGCATATGCAGACGTCGGTGTAGTGGGTGTAGTTGTAGCAGCAGGAGATTCATGCTTGGACGTTTCCTTCTTCATTTCCAGGTAACCTCTCGGTTCTTCCTCTTCATCATCTCTCCAAATGACAATCCTTGGCCCTATTGTCGAGATTGACTTATTGGGCAATTGCAAACTCATGGGCCAGTCTTCCTCTTCGGTGGACTCTGTGCTGTGTTTGGTCCCTCTCTCTCTCTGTTCGTCCGCTTTAGCGTTCATCTTTTCCCCTAGGATTGGCTTTTCTTCAAGGTTTTTGGTTTGCGGTTCCTGTTGGTCCTCTCTCCCGAGGGTCCTTGTGTCCTCTGACGCAGAGGCCTGTGAAGCGTCGAGCCACCTTGGCTCCACCAGAGCCGACATCGAGGTGGCTTCTACAAGCTTCTTCGGCTCTATGCTGCCCTGTTTCGCCGACGGGATCTCCAGGGGGCCTCCGTACCTCCGGTGCAAGGGCATGGGCTCGGAATCGCCCTGGGTGAAGGAGGTGCTTTTTCTGAACACCCTGGTCCTCGGCGTCTCTTCCGTGGCCGCCTCTGAGGACGCGGCCCTCATGAGCACCGGCGGCGCCGCCCGTGACCTCCTGGGGTTCCGGTCCAGGGACCCGGTCCTCCGTTCCCCATCGTCCATGCCGAGCGTCTCGAACAGGGGCCCCCGCAGGCCGCTCATCTTCTTGTCCCCACCGCCCCCCCTCAGGAGCCGCTGCCTCATAAGCTCTAGCTTCAGGGCGTAGTCCTCTTGGCTCAGCTTGGACGCCCCGGGACTCGGGCTGCGGTTTGGAAGCTCCATGGAGACGGCCTTCTTCAGGCTCTTCTGGCTGGCCGCATCTGGGGGTTCCACGTCATCACCCCCCACTTTCGGGGCCATCTGGAGGAGCAGGGCCGAGTCGGCCGAGCTGCCCCTCCGCATGGTCGCTCGCCTCGCCCTGGTCTGCGAGTCATCGGGGGCCTCCACACTCGAGCCCTTTTGGAGGGGAGCTCGCCTCGGTTTTCCCTCTTTATGCTCGGCAGAAACATCCTCCTCTTCTTCTTGGTCTTTGTCCTCTGTGCCGCTGTTGTTGGCTCCTCCCCCGACCCTCCCGGCGGCCAGCCTCCGGTGGTCGCTCGACCTGGCCCCCTCCACGCCGCTCCACCCCGACCCCTCAGCGGCGTCCTCGTCGCCGGGGATTTCATTCAGGGAGACCCTGGAGCCGGAGAAGACCATAGAGAGTGGCATGGGGATGAAGGGCAGCTCATCCACATCTTCATCCGAGTCGTCGGAGGACGAGGAGGCCGGCAGCAAGCCATCCTTACGGCACCTGCCGACGGCGATGGACAGGTGCGTGGAGGAGTCTTCCAGGAGCTCCGCGATGGTCCGCATCGACATCTTGGATTTGTAGCTGATCAGAGAACGCTGCATTGGAGAAGGAAAAGTGCAAGTAAATGTAAAACAATATGGATTTTTATGATGATACTGATGCTAGCAAGTAGCCTGGCTCCACCCGCCTACGTACTTAAATACGCCGCTCAATTTTCATTTCCCTTCAGTACTACGTCTGGGTTTGCGGTTTATTCACGGGTATTCTTCTGCCAAATTTTGCAAGTCCAATCAGCAAACCGACGGAGTGGCTGAGAACAATGACGTTGAGGTTGTGTGTTAACGATTGGTTATGGCAGATCCAGAGTGGCACTGGGCAGATCCAATAGTTTTAAACTCCAACAGATACCCGCCTTCAAGTGAGTTAACGTTTGTCAATGGAGAGAGGCCAGACTCTCTGTGTAGATGAAATGAAGTACAATGCCGTGTTCCAATATCCATACTATCCGTACTTACTAGCCTAAGTTTGAGTACGTAGACGTTCCGATTCAGATCGGGCGAAAATAAGTGTACTGAAAGGACCCGGATGGTGTACTCAAAACGGTCAAATCGAGAAGTGTGGATCGCCGTACACTTTTCGTACTCAAATGCAGCCATCTAAGCTGCGTAGCAGAAGAGGGCGGAGCCAGGCTGAGCCAAAGTCGGCGCATTTTCCACATGCATTAATAGTAATTTTGTAGTTTTTGTAGCTTTTATAGCTTTTTATAACAGCTTTGTAAAGAATTCACCGTTCAAAGCGGGATGTTTATTGCGGAAGAGCCGCGGCGGCAGTCGTGATCGTAATTTCCGGTTAGTGCACCCCGAAGTATTCGATTTGGAACAACTCTGACATCTGAAAATTACCAGTGAATGTGAATAGTGTACTTTGTTTAAGTGTACTCATGGAAGTATGGATATCTGAACACGGCAAGAGAGTCTGGTAGGACCAGGCTAGCAAGCAAGTACTCAAAGCTTGCTTTTGATCATCAATAGCTTGACCATCATACAATATATTGAACATGGCGATGTCGTTTTGGTCAAGTTTGTCCTACCTGCCAGCGTCTACGAGAGATGACTTGTTTCAGCATCGCTGTGTTGATGTTTTTGTTGTTGGAGGACTGTGATGCAAAATATGGAAAGGAAAAATGAGAACTTATCTACAGCATGGTCTAAAAAGCGGGATTAGAGGGGAACCACCACGCTCTGCTTTTTCCTAATATTAGAGGGTAAACCGCTTCATATGCCTGTTTTGAAAAAATCTGGAACTGCATCATCAAATCCTTTTCAGTGAAAACATCGGATGAACACCATTTTTCCAAATCGTTGCAATTGAGACTGAATATAGCGGCATGACGCCGATTGTTCCACACCACAGGTATGAAGCAGTGCTCTTCTATATTAGATAGCAGCCGAGTGTGGCGGCTCCCCTAAAGTTGTTGGCTGTTGTGTCCCAAACTCATAATGTACCTTAAACCAAGGATGTCGCAGGCACTCCGCTGCGGTGGGTCGCCTGTAAGGGGGAAAGAAGGACATGGATATACACATATGCACTATTACATAATAATATGTGTATATCCTATTTCCCAAACCTAAATAATCTAGAAAATTATATATATTGTTGTAAATCAAATTCTTAGATCTTTAACCAATTTCTCCTTAAGACCCCTGGAGGCTATGTGTTTTCTAAGGTATACAATACAACGGATACATTTGTTTAAGCAGCCATCATTATCATAATTTCAGGGGAATTAGGGTCCGGGGTCCAGGGTTGTCTTCTGACAGTACGCTTACTTTCTTCTTTTATTTACACTTCCTCTTTGGCGACTCTGCATGTGCAGAGCATGTTAAAGGATAGAATCTATTCTAGTCTGAAAAACAATCCACCACAACCACTCCCGAAGGGGAGCATGAGGGCAGAGGAACGTACAGCCGGTCCGCCACCAGCAGCTTGATGACAAATCCCTTGGCCTCCTTGCAGAGGCCGGAGAACATGGCCTCCTCGAATGCCACGTTGTAGCCGCGCACGTTGAGCGCAGTGGCGCGGTCGTTCTCGCCGGCAAACGGCGACACGCCCGTCAGGCTGAAACACACGCGACACGACGGCCGTGAGATTTGGGGCAAACATGAGACTCGCGTCAAACCTGAGCTGAGTCTCATGATGGTTTCCTTGTTTGGTGGACGGCTTTGTCAGAAACGTCTCTCAGGAATGTGGTGGACACTTTATCGGTAAAACCAATTTCACTTTATCGGTTTTACCTCAACGGTCAATAACACTAAAATTTACCACTACTACCACTTGAAACCTCTATGAGGATATGTATTATAATATAAGATTTGCCGTCTCTTTCTTTAACATTTTTATTGATATTTTATTCTCATTACTTATTATTGCTTCCTCACTGACCTTCTGCTGTGATGGCCAAATTCACAGATTTTCTTAATTTCTTTAAGATATCCTTAGGCTTGTTGAATCTTATCTTAAGTGACAATCGACACAGACAAGAGCAATGAATATTTAGCACAATAATCTCAGACGTGGGTGGTGATACACAATATGTTAAGACACATTTGTGTATATGTCATACATAAAACATGAAAACCACTTACCAGAGATAGGTTATCACACCGACGGGCCTAGAGGGAGAGAGGGAGAGGGGGAGAGGGAGGAATGGAGAGCCAGAGAAAGAGGGAGATGGAGGGAGATAGCAAGAATGCGAGAAAGAGAGAGAAAGGGAAGAGGAAGCGAAAAAGGGATAGATAAAAAGAGAGGGAGAAAAAGACCAAGGAAGAGGGAGAGAAATGGACAGAGTGAGAAAGAAAGAGAGAAAAGGGGATGGACAAAGAGGGGTTAGAGAGAGAGAGAGAGAGAGAGAGAGAGAGGAGGGTAGAGGGACAGAGAAAGAGAGGCAAAACGGGGGACATGATAAACCATTATAGAGAGCAGGATAACAGCACATTTAAGGTCATGTTTGATGTGTCTGTGGTAGTCATGTTCTTAAAGCGGCGGGGCCAACCGCTCGAGCAGGCGCGCACAGGTGGTAGCTCACCAGATGTCTGTTGCCGTGGAGACGGGGGTTTGGTTGACGATCTCCGGGGCGACGTATTCAGGCGTTCCGTATTGGCAGTAGTGCTGTCCGGGCGACTCTACTTTCAGCGCACTGCCGAAGTCCACGATGCGGATCTGCTCGCTGCCCGGCGCGGCCATCACGATGTTCTCTGGCTGTGGGAGAAAGTGAACATACAGAAATAAGTTATTTTTTGTTTTGTTTGTTGTTTTATTTATTTGATTTTATTAGTACATTTTTCCTGTCAAAAATGGTGCAGAGGTGTGATGCCTCTGGAACGTATTAATGTAGCTCGAGTGTAGCTACTTTATCGGTTGTATTTTATATACCTAATAAGCATATTCCGGTGTTAGTATTCAGCCGAGACCCTGAATAAAAATATAATTAGCTGTTTGACAGTTTAATTTTTATTACTGTTTAGTCATCGAGCAGACGGCGTTATCCAAAGGGACTTAGCGTTAGGGGAGCTTTGTACAAGGGCTGCTACCGGTTACGTAACATAAGGTCTTCTGCCCATGAGTCTGTGGTAATGAGTGCACCTTCACGTCCAGGTGAGCGATGTCTTTCTGGTGCAGATAGCCCAGGCCTTCCAGGATCTGCCGCACACTGGAACGGATCTGCAGGGAAACGAAAACACAATTGTTTAAATAAATGTATCGTAGCAGACACTTTTCTTCAAAGCTCGCCCCCCCCTTCCACCCCTCCTACTTATTCTATGTTGTACATCCTGGCACTGAATTTAAGCACCTATTGTATGTCGTACTTAGTTATCGTACTTGTGTCACATCTTATCCTTTGTTAGTCTTAGTTATATATGGGAAATGGGTTAACCTAGTGATTGTTAGTGCTTGGTTCTTGGTTCGACAAATGTACTTGTTGTAGGTCGGTTTGGAATTAAGCGTCTGCTAAATGCCCTAAATGTAAAGCTTCTCACAGTGAATTCAGATACATGTGATTAAGGTGCAGGTGGTGGGTCAGGGGGCGTCTTGCTCTAGTGGGATTCAGGTGAGGGTGCGGACATTGGGGAATGAACCCAGTATCGTTTGTTAATCCTAATAATTATAAATTATGATAACTCATTGATTTTAATATAGAGTGCTTTTCAATGTATCCCCCACTCTTACACAGTGAGGGTGGGGGATACATCCCTCTACCGGTGACGTGTTTGCCATGAGTATGGCGGACCCCAGGGGTAACCGTCCGGGGGTAATCAGGGGGGTCCCACAAACATCTCAATACTGACCTCCGACTCAGTGACCGTGGTCTTCCGGGCCAGCCTGTCCACGAGTTCTTCATGACATCTTTTGGTGGCAAAAGAAACCAGTTTAGGAAAAAAAAATTGGGATTTTTTTTGGGAAATATTTCAGGCCACGTGACTCGGCATTGTGGCGTGGGCGACACCCCCCCACCCTCCTTCCCCTTTCTCCCCTCCTGACGCTATGAATTATACACAGGAGGAGGATTCACCCACACACCTCTCTTCTTCTCTCTCTCTCCTCTTCTGTCTATCTCTCTCCCTCACTCCTCACTCTCTCCCCATCTATCTCCCTTCCTCTCCTTCCCCCTCCCCTTTGATGTCTCTTCCTCCCTCCCCTCTCCCTCTCTTTTGATGTCTCTCTCTCTCCCTCCCTCTCTTTCTCCCCCTCTAATTCCAGAGATCTGGGATGAGTCAGAGCTCTGGTTGGTTCCCCTGCCGCCCCCAGAGGCAGTGGGACACGTCAGGGATAACCAAACAGACGTCTTCTATCTGCTGTTCCTGGGAGGCAGAAGCTGTCCCTGTTTCAGAAGCAGTGAGCTGGGTGTGGTGCGGTAGTACGTGGGTGGGTGAACTGTGAATCCTCATCACTGTGTTACAGGACAACTGCCAATCACCTGAGGCTTAACCTCAACAAAACCGAGCTCCTCCTAATCCCAGGGAAAGATTGCCCACACATGGACTTACTGGTCACCGTTAAGAAGATCACTGTATCTCCTTCTCCAACTGCCAGAGACCTCTGTGTGATATTGGATCAGTTATGCTGCACTGCAAACATCACTGCGGTGGCCCGATCCTGCAGATTTGCACTTTACAACATCCGCAGAATTCGGCCCTTCCTCACAAGGGAAGCAGCTCAGCTTCTAGTCCAATCACTGGTCATCTCCCGCCTCGACTACTGCAACTCACTCCTGGCTGGACTTCCTGCCTGTGCGATTAAACCTTTGCAGCGCATCCAGAATGCGGCAGCGCGCCTCGTGTTCAACCTACCGAAGTTCTCCCATGTGACCCCCCTCTTCCGGGACCTCCACTGGCTCCCTGTAGTAGCTCGCATCAAATTTAAGACGATGGTACTGGCATACAAGGCAGTCGATGGAACTGCCCCTGCCTACCTCCAAGCATTGCTAAAGCCACACACCCCAGCTCGATCCCTCCGCTCAACTACCTCAGCTGGACGTCTGGTACCGCCATCGCTAAGAGCTAGCAAAGGTCGTTCAGCAAAGTCACAACTTTTCTCGGTTTTGGGACCTCAGTGGTGGAACGAGCTCCCTGCCGTTCTCAGGACCGCAGAGTCGCTCACTATCTTCCGAAAAAGACTCAAGACTCACCTGTTCAGAGTCCACCTCGACTCTGCATAGCCACTTTCCCCCTTCTGGCCACCATTGTACATTGTGTTGTATTGTATTATAGTACTTAACTGTGTAGCAACTGCAGTAGCTGCTATCATTGCTGTAACACAGGGAATTTGTTAGCCTAGCGGTTGTTGTACTTGCACTTGGATCTATGAACATCCTTACCAGGGCCGCTGTTGGCCGTTTCGGGCCCTACGCGATAGGGGGGGGGGAGAGGAGAGGAGGGAGCCTCTTTTATATTAGGTAAGAACATCTAATTTGCCGAAATTGAGTGATAGGTTTTACAATTAAGAATAAACAACGGTGGGCCTCTTCATAACTAATTCACTTTTTTTTTTTATTCAATAATGTAATCTTTTTTTTTTTCTTTTTTTTAACAAACCTTGTTTTTTGGTGCCCCCCCAGGTACTTGGTGCCCCCCCAGATACTTGGTGCCCTACGCACTCTGCGTACTCTGTGTATAGGGAGCGGCGGGCCTGATCCTTACTGAACCGACAGCGATATATTGTTCCACTTCTTATGACAAATGTACTTATTGTGAGTCGCTTTGGATAAAAGCGTCTGCTAAATGTAAAAAAAAATAAAATTTAAATAAAAACTAATAAATAAATAAAAAATAAAATGTTAGATGTAATAGCAAATATATTTGGCATGAACATACCCTTAAGGTCTTTGTTCCACTACAGATATATTATATAAAATAGTGCACTTTCAGGGAGACTTGGGCCTAACACATTCAGCCAGTTTCAACAGAAGAACACACCAGAATAGGCCTGTTTAATAAGCAGGATTTGATGCCGCATTCCTTCACTTTTAAAAAGTAATTCAATGTGGAAATAATCCAAGTATTCAGAATATAATACTCAGATTGAGCGATAAACGATGAAACAAAGGAATACGTTACATATTAAATTTTTGGCCATGTATTCTGTAACTGGATACATTTTAAAAGTATCTTTCCCAACACTGGTTATGGATCACGTTCCAATGAGTGCATCGGAAAAGACAATCAGATGGCATAACTTACCTTGTTGACAAACATATTACAAGACATATGACGACGTTTTAAAAATATATATAGTTTTGTGTTCACTGGCTATTTTAAGTAGCAGTTGATTCTATCTTTTTTACTATCTATAATTTGGTGAGCAAAGAATCTGACATTGATGACAAGTGATGCATCCATCCCCAACTGCTGGAAAAACAGGAAAACACCCTTTGGGGAAAAACTGATAATTCAAATGAAAACATCACAAGGAAGAACATAAAAAGATAAGAAAGGGGAGAAATGGGTGCATGAGAGAAAGAAAACAGGAAATCAGTGTCGGTAAATTGACGGATTACGGATGTTGAATATAAAAAGGTATAATATGTTACATTTCTGCATTCAAATATCTAAAACCTATTAGATATATTTTGGTGAGTTGTGTCCTTTGGTGAGTTGTTTCATCGTTTATCGCTCAATCTGAGTATTATGATTGTTTTCCAGAAATGCTCAAACCTATCCATAGTTTATTCACAGTAACGTTCCACTAAATAACGGCCGCATGTCTATGGCGTCATCTGACTTTTACCCCCAACCTCAGGGGAAATTAACCAAAACACACTTAATATCGATGTAGCTTACGATGTAAACCACGATGTTTGCAAGTGGCTCTTGCCGTCACCGAGCTAATTCAGTGTTCCCACTAAAGACTCTCCTACAGTCACGGCTCTAATGTAGTGTTCCCAATAAAGACTTTCTTACAGAGGGGTCATTTTCTTTTGTATTTTTTTATCCGTCCGAAGAACAAAGCCGTCCACAGTGGATTGTGTTTCCCATAAATATGTTTTTTTACTACTTCTTATGGGAAGTAATATTTATTTTATTAAATTATGCAATTATATTTCATTGTTAGGTAACCCTAACCTTAGGTTACCCTGGGTATACCCTAGGTTTTGGGTGAGGGTTACCCTAACCCAAACCCTAGGATTAGGGTTGCCCTCACACTCAC
This sequence comes from Merlangius merlangus, assembly GCA_900323355.1. Classification (NCBI taxonomy): domain Eukaryota; kingdom Metazoa; phylum Chordata; class Actinopteri; order Gadiformes; family Gadidae; genus Merlangius; species Merlangius merlangus. The sequence continues at coordinate 14,892 of OOFH01075948.1, forward strand.
CCTAACCCTAGGGTGAGGTTAACCCTAACATTAGCATTAGCCCTAACCGTAACTCCCACGTTCCCTACTTCACCAAACTAAGTATTTTGTTACTATTTTTATTGAGAGACCGCTATTTGCAGAAATTACATATTATACACTTAAGATCTAAAATAATTAAAACACCACATAAACCAATGAGCAGAAGAAAAGGGGAGAAGTGATGGCGGCGGCGGCGGCGGGGTCGCAGGCAGACGGGGGTTTAGTGGTTCACCTTTGGGTGCCTCCGTGTCTTGAGGAGCTGGGACTGAGGGGACCTCGCCCATAGCGGAGATGATGTGGGAGGCCTCTGCTGAAGCCTCTGGAGGGACACATGTCATTATGGAACCCACTAGTACAACTCTGACATGGTGATGCATCGCAAAAACACAACGTGTGCTGGAAAAACACGGCTCAATGCAAAACATCCACGAGCCAGGTGAGTGTATCAAAGGTTCAGCCAGACGCCTCCACTAAAAAGAGACTGAAGTAATGTGCTTCCAGCAGCTGTTAGGGACTCTAGACACTTATTCGTGTGGTTGCAAAGAAATACAAACCTTGTTATTCTGCATCTCATTAGCTCTCACACTTATGTTATCTTGTTCTTGTTTTTGGTATTTATTCTCTTCTCTGATGTGTGTAGCAGAAACTTCGCTTCAACTTCAAAACGTACACATTGAGATGTGCGCTTCTTATTTTCTTTCAAGGTACTTGCTTTATAAGTATTAAAGTATTTATAATGAAGTCAATGGGCGATGCCCCTCACTCTCTTCATGGTCAAGCTCCCTATGAGGAACAGCTCCATTCTGTGGTAGCAGGAGCTTGCCTCTGGGAGCAGTAGGGCCGAGCTCTCCGAGTTGCCAACGACGTGCGTCGCGACATTAGTCGCATTGTTCGCGACGTAGGTCGCATTGGTCGCTGTGTTGGTCACTCGTCTGGCTGCTTTCAGTCGCTGTGATCGCTGGCTGGCTTGGTCGCTCAAAGTCTATTGGCGGTCGTTAATTAGTTAATTTGCATGTTATTAACTGTCTTTTTGCGAAGTTGAAGTACCAGAAAGCCATGCTCTCTGGCAAAAGCTACCTACAGCTCTTTATTGCTAATATTATTGTTGCTCGATCAGTATCAATAAAATATATTGGTTGTAATTTGGGCCGTATTCAAATAATGTAACTTATATATTATATATAGCCTATTTGTTTTGTTAAATGTCATTAAGCCTAATAAGGTATATTATGTACAAAGTTCTTTGTTATATAGAGTGATACATTAGTTGTAATTTAGGGCGTATTCAAATAATGTATTTGACATATTATATGTAGCCTATTTGTTTTGTTAAATGTAATTAAGCCTAATAAGGTATATTATGTACAAAGTTCTTTGTTATAGAGTGATATAGTTAAAGATAAGTGTAACAATTGGAAGTCAATGCCACAGTGGTACAAGTGGTAGTGACGCTAGGTTAATAATCAAGCGGGAGGGCGGGAGCTCGATTCTCTCCACAGTCAGATATATTTTTGCTCTTTTAGTCCAACTTACTGACGCAATCGGCCTCTTTTATTTGAGCATTTTAGTATGATTTACTATGATGGTATGATAATTATTCGACGTAATGACGGGTTGTGACGCCTCGCTGGTATCGGCTGGCTGCGACGACAGGCCAGCCACGGCTGGCCGCGGCAGGCTGACCGACTAGGTTGCAACCATAAAAGCGACGCGACCCTTTTTGCAGCAAATAGGTCGCAACCAACCAGAGGTATGGCTGAATGAGCGACCTGTGGCAGCCAGCCACTGTCACCATGGCTGCTACCATAACCAAAAGCCTATGTTATCAGTTAACATCTCATTCAACAGAATAAATATACGCACGTCAATAATAAAAACGTGCATACAATAATATATAGCTTTTGTGGGGAGGGGGGCTGATTTGTAAGGCATTGAAATGCTCATTATGTAGGGGTGGCAAATTGTATCAGTGGGCACATCAACACAGATGACAAAACAACTGTAAACTGTCATACAATTGTTAATCAACTATTAATATATAATCCATCACTGTATTACTAATTAAAATAAACAAGCCAATCATGGCCTATATACTGTATATCTAACCAATATGTTATTTTATGTAGGCCTATGTTTTTACTATACTGACGCACGTATATTTATTTGGTTCAATGAGATGTTAACTGATATAATAGGCTTTTGGTTGCGACTGAAACCAGCCAGCTACAGCTGCTTTTTACAGCAGCCATGGTGACTGTGACTGGCTGCTTTGGTCTCTCATTCAGCCATACCTCTGGTTGCGACCAATTTGCTGCCGAAACGCTTTTATGGTCACAACCTAGTCGGTCAGCCTGCCAGAGCCAGCAGCCAGCCATAGCCAGCAGCCAACACATACTTATCATACTATCGTACTAAATCATACTAAAATGTTAAAGTGGAAGAGGCCGTGAGGAGAAAATCAAACGGGCATCCTCTTGATTACTTACCTAGCATCACTACTGCTTGCACCACTGTGGCATTTATTTTTCCTCCTGTTATTTTCCTCATACGATATTTTATAAGTCTTTGACGTTTAACAAACCAATAGGTTATACAATATAATCAATACAAATTCATTCACATCAATGTATTAAAGTTAATTTAAAATTATTTAAATAAAGATGGATAGACCAATAGGCCAATTTATGTATAGATATTATAAAAAGGCCTATTGGTCTATCAATATCTAAGCTATATGTTATTGTATGTACGTTTTTATTATACTGACGCACACATATTTATTCTGTTCAATGAGATGTTAACTGATAACATAGGCTTTTGGTTATGGTAGCAGCCATGGTGACAGTGGCTGGCTGCCACAGGTCGCTCATTCAGCCATACCTCTGGTTGGTTGCGACCTATTTGCCGCAAAAAGGGTCGCGACGCTTTTATGGACGCGACCTAGTCCGTCAGTCTGCCAGAGCCAGCAGCCAGCCGCAGCCAGCCAGCCGATACCAGCCAGGCATCGCAGCTCGTCATTACGTTGTATGATTATTGTGACGGTCCCCCAATTATCATACCATCGCACTAAATCATACTAAAATGTTAAAATCAAAAGAGGCCGATTGCGCCAATAAGTTAGATTGAAAGAGCAAAAATATAGCTTGATTACTAAACTAGCATCACTACCGCTTATACCACTGTGGCATTGACTTCTAGTCGTTACTTATATTAAACTATATCACATAATGAAGAACTTTGTACATAATATACCTTATTAGGCTTAATGACATTTAATAAAACAAATAGGCTATATATATTAGATAAAATATATTATTTGAATACGCCCCAAATTACAACTAGTAATACATTTTATTGAGACTGAAAAATACTAAAATAATATTAGCAATAAAGAGCTGTAGGTAGCTTTCGCCAGAGAGCATGGCTTTCTGGTACTTCAACTGTCAGAAAAAAACCGTTAATAACATGCCAATGAACTGATTAACGACCGTCCATAGACTCATCATATTACTGAGCCGACCTGAACACATAATTGTTAAGCTAAATAGCTCTATATCCTGCCTATTTTAACATGGATTTAAACACTGGATTACTATTTGACTAACTGACCGGACTTTCTACACCGTCCGGTTGTGTGATTACTACCGTTGCTTTGAATGACTGTTGATGCACGCGGTGCCGACTCCGAGCCCGTCTGCACAACGTCTGCAGCAGCAGCAGCTGACATTGTTTTTGGTTGGACTACACGGATACCGAGTTGAAGGAGTTTTTTTAACCCAAAGACAGGCCTACAGTCCGGTGTTAAGATATGACCAAAATTCAAGCTGTGGTCGAATGAAGCATGAACCAACTTGGCTGTCGGCGGCTGGCTGTAAACAGTGCCGCACCTACGAGTGACGTATTAATCGTGCGACTCTACAAATCGATGACCAAATTCATAAACCCTTTTTGTAATAGATTTTATCGATTGGTTGTTGCAGCCCTAATCAGGTCAACAGCCCCCTTCTCAGGTCAAACAGCACCCTACCCCATCAGGTCAAACAGCACCCTACCCCATCATGTCAAACAGCACCCTACACCAGGTCAGACAGCACCCTACATCAGGTCAGACAGCATCCTACATCAGGTCCAACAGCACCCTACATCAGGTCAGACAGCACCCTACTAGGGTTGCCGCGGTGTGGACATTTTCACACCGAGTAATACGCTCGTGTCAACACCGGTATTACCGAGTATAAACGGTATAAACGTATAAACGAGTATAAACGGTTTCATGACAAATGTACTTATTGTAAGTCACTTTGGATAAAAGCCTCTGCTAAATGCCCTAAATGTAAATGTAATAAACTTTGAAACTAGGTCAACCGCCATCTTCTCCGTCAACTCTCTTCTCACACTCGGTGACAGCGTCTGGCAGCGCGCCAATTCTCGGTGACTATCACGGCCAAAAGCTCTGGATGGCCTCCGGATGCCCGTAGCGCGGGGAGCTCTCGTAGGGATTGGGCTTTGTTTACAGGCGTTGCTATGGTTACCGATCTTGTAAGGAAGTGCGCCAATTCTCAGCGCGCCAATTCTCTTCCGCACTGAGCAGAACTGTGGCCTACTCTACACATTTTAATTTTCTTAATTATAATTATATTATTAATTTTTACAGAATATTGTTTTTATTACTGAAAAAAATAAAAAATAAACTCTCTGCTGCCGGTGTGCAACACAGAGTAATCGGTGTTGGCCTCAACACCGGTAACACCGGTAATACCGTATACCGCGGCAACCCTACACCCTACCCCATCAGAGGACACAGACTGACCTGGTCTTGACCATGGCTAATTAAGGGAGTTATTTCTTGCCTTCTGGGAGCCCAGGAGCTATCATCATATGGCCGATTAAGCCCTTTGAGACTGTGATTAAAGGCTATACAAATACGAGGTCATTTAATTATAACTCTCGGTCAACCTAAGTTATAGGCAAATACTATTATGCTAATAAAGCAGCAATATTGAATCAATCAAAAGTCGGCTTCAGAGACTAGAACTTCCGGGGCTCAGTCCGACCCTCACCTGAGGGGGACTGCGGCGAAAGGTGGAAAACAGATCCATATTTGGAAAAACACAACTAGGGAAGTTGGAAGAGAGACTAGTCTGCAAAAAAGCCAAGAAGATTTCTGCACTTGTTTCGATTTGTTTGAATTCTAGGATATAGAGGAATAGGGCTCCTACGGGGTTAAACTTGTGTTATTTAATGGCAGTTGCCAAACTGCTTTTAGGCTATTGTCGCCACCTTCTGGATTGGGGGGGTTAAGTTCACAACATAATGGACCATGATGATACTCTCCCACATTGCCGCAGCAGTCTGGGGTAAACACTGCTGCTCCTGATAGGGTCTGATGGAGCCCTTAGCATGCTCCCTTATAAGCATGGCTAGCCTTAACATGTTAGCATGCTTACAGAACATTGAGCATACGACAGTTGGCTCATGCAAGTATTTACCAATATTTGGGTTTCAAGCAGCGAAGCTGCGAGACAACCTATTGTTTAATTTGATTCTGTTTTACAATGTTACAAAATGACATTCAGGATGGCAGCATGTTGTCTCTTCTGCTCCTTCCTTACCTTCTATGTTCGAGGCAGGGGTTGTCGCGGCCGTCTCAGATGGAACTTCTGCCTTTTTAACTTTCTTTGCTTTAATCTTGGATGATTTGGCCTCCTCTAGCATCAGAGAAGGTGGCTGGGCCAACTCCAGCTGTACAAATGTTCCAAACAATTAGTAGAGGTAAGGCTGAGTCCCAGTGGATTAACACTGAGCAGGAGGTGGGCTGCGAGCGACGAGGGGACATCGTCGGATATCATTAGGAGAGTAATCAATAATAAATATATTAAAATCATCGACAACTATGTATGTCTCAAAGACAAACACAGCGTTTCTGACAAGATGATTGGTTAAGGTTAGAATAAAACAGTGAATCTCTGTGAGGAAAATTGACAGAACAATACATACATGCCCTAAACCATGACTAGCGAACCTTACAGTACAAATTTTTTACTTGAACCGTTCCATGCAAACTAAATACAAGAGCAATATTTTCATGTTGATCGCACAAGATGCAACAAGGTCCCTCCATTCCCTTGTAATCATAATGTGATTGCTTTCAAATAAACTGCGACGGAATGGCATTAATTCATACCTGTTTCTTGGTCGGAGTGGAATCCAAAGATGTAGCAGGCCCTAAAGCCAATCCAAATAACAAATCTGAGTATGGAACATTCTTCTCCACCGTGGTCCGGAACTTTGAGTCCCATTTAGCATACAGGACCGTACCCCCAAGTCCACCTCCTAATGAAACCAAGCCTGCTGCAACTATTTTAGCAGCTGAACCACTGCAGAAGAAATGAAGAAAAACAGATGACATCAGAAAAGATGCAGGGTAAATATGTCTGCATGATAAAATGAGGTGAGCGGGTAGCCGGAGTAGTCCACAAGATTAACTTATTACTATAACCTGTTTACTCAAAGAAAGCATGAGGGTGTTCTGGTGATTTGAAAATCAATGATAAGGCCACAAATGTGATTATTTATAGCATATGAATGTGTATGAGACAAAAAAAAAATGCATTCATTTTATTTAGGGGTGGAGGTGTGCTTTTGTACAGACTTACCCAGTATTCCCTTCTGTATAGGGTCGAGAATGTTGAAGAATGATCCGGGGCCCTCTTTGGCAGAGTCGCCTCTGAAGATGGAGAAACACAAATAATAAATATTCAACATGAGCTAAATAAATAAATAAATGACTAGACGCCCAAAAAGAATGACAAGCTGATATGTTAATTATCATTTGTAGATTATTTGTATATTTCCCTTTTATTTTGTATTTGTTAATTAATTTCATTCAAAAGGTGAGTCCTCAAAGGGAGGGGAGGGGTGTAATGTCCCCACCTAGCCGAATGTCAACGTTAACACATGTTGGTTTAAGTAGATCCTATGAGCAGTCATTTTATTATTTTGGTCAATGCCTTGAGAGGGTTTTAGTGTTTGACCATCTTTTGCAGCTTGCATTCACTTCTATTTATCAGGCCTCTTGTATTGTGGTCCCAGTGACACTGTGGCTACCAGTGACCCCTGAATGGAAGAAGGTCCCTGGCTATGCATTCTGCTATCTGGTTATCTATACAAATACAATTCAATTCGGCAGGAGCTTAGTTCTCATCGATATATAATATGAAGAAGTCATGTTTTATATCTCCATGTAATCTCTAACGGTACCGCAGTGGGCATTAGCACCAGGCCTTTGGACGAGGCTCTACTGGGTCAACGAGCTAGCGAGCAGCCGTCAGGCTGACGTTCTACAAAATAATCAAAGACTTACCCGGGCTGCAGCATCAGCTGCTCTTACACTGAGTCGGAGCATTGTATTCGCCTTCAATGTTATTCTGTTATGTGTTAAAATTTTCAACAATAATATATAATTTGCAATCTTTAGGACACACGTCCGGAGGGGGACACTGTCACACACGCATGCGCAGTTCAAGATATCAACCTGACGTCACCAGAGGCGTAACTTGTCTTTGGGATGGTTGACCACATTTTACGTCACATTATCTTATTGATAGGAATGTTTAACTTAATAAAAAAAACTTCATTGTTTTTTTACTTTTTTGACTTTGGACTATCAATCATTATCTTTCAAATATTAAATGTGTATTATTTAAAGTACCAAGCTGCAGATAGCCGTATTCTATCAGTATTACGGCGTGTGGCCGGTAGGTGGAGCTATATCCCCGCCAGAGGGAGCGCTGTAGTAAACAGCCGATGATCACTTTGCAGGGTTTTGGACTTTATGTGCAGAGTTGCATTCTTTGTTTGTCGAGTATGACCGCTCATTAAATCCTTGACTGGACGCGCAGCATGGATTAAAGGTAATACTAAAAACATTCACACTTCTAAACAAATGCCAGATTTGATTTGGGACTGGTTTAACTTGAGTATTTTGCTGGTTATTTACAGGCTATCTAACGTAATGTTGGCTCATTAAGGTGTCCCTGCTGGACCGACTGGTTTATCAGGGATGAGGCGACGCGTCACGTTGAGCATTTGGCCGGAGATGCTTGTGTTCCAGTCCTCAACTAGTTGACTGATGTAGTTAACTAGTAGTTTGGTGAACACTGCTACGCTAACAGAGTAGAGCTAGCACTGAAACGTCAGTTCTGCGATGGGAACAAATCTCTGGATCCGGAACAACCAAACCGGTTCACTGTCACACATGATGTGGTTCTAAACAACTTGGACGATATTCGTCTCTGATTCAATGGAGTATTGGACTCAAGCTACTTAGCTCGGTGGGTTAGCTAGTCAGGAAGACTACTGTCTTCAATGCCTTTGTGTCGTGAAAGGCTCTCTAGGCTTTCATGTCTTCCCTTTACGTTTTATATGTCATATCTTACATTACCTTCTGTAAATCGATGTTAAATGTTATCGAGCACTATTATACTTATCATGGCATCATGAGAAAATCCCCATCTAGCCTTACTATGTGGCTAGATTTGTATTCTGTATATATTTTTAATACCCAAGTGTTCTATATATGTATGTATGTATGTATGTATGTATGTATGTATGTATGTATGTATGTATGTGTTATTATAGGACCTACCCAGTACCATTGCATATATTTGTCATTATTGCTGCTACGTACTACCAATTGCTGTTCTGGTTTACGCTGAAGCAATACTATACAACCCATGGCGATCACAAGTTGCCACTACTTTTGAATTATAAGCCAACTCTCCTTTGTTTGCTGCTCGCATTGTGGTTTGATTTGAGAAGTCATTAAGTTACTTCGGCTCAAATGGAACCTGGGGATAGGGCGGCCATGGTGCAGACTTTTAGTATGTTTAGTAGTATGTTGTAATTGTAGGTAAATACAAATCTGGGGCAATGTTTAAATTATAATGAAGAATAGAAATTATGAGACTTTGAGAGACATTGGCCCTATTCACATTTATAGCTGTCTAACCTTCAACCAACTTGTTTTATGTTTACAGTGTGATTTACGTCCTCTAACCAAAGGGGATGGGTCCACGGAGAAAGTCGACTAAGACTCAGCCTGTTGGCTCAAGCAATGCTCGTGAGCTGTTCCTCAGACAAGATGAGCCTAAAGACTACATCAACGAGCTGTCGCACGAGGTCCTCTGTCACGTCTTTAGGTACATAGGAGTTGGAGATCTTCAGAATCTGATCATAAGCCTTCTATAATATTCTGATTTATTCTATTTTTTTTTACCTGTAGCATCTTTGTATCATTCATTTTTGCTCCCTATCGCTTTTCTTATGTGTGTGTAGGTACCTACCCATGAAAGACATAATGTGCATGGAGTGTCTGTCCAGAAAGCTCAGAGAGGCAGTCACTCTGTACCTCCGTGTGGTCAAAGTGATGGACCTCTGTGCCAGCCACTGGTGGGAGTACATGCCTTCAGGCAAGTGCTGCTACTACACCTTACTAAAGCCATTACTAATACTCATCCTACCATGACACAAAAGTAAATGTTTAGTTGTGGTTTATATTTTCAAGCAGTACTGACATCTCTTCTGCATGTGCGATGGTAGTGTGTTTATGATTCTGGAGACAAACACTGATTGTCCAGACTATATTAATGCTTTAACAATAATTGTTTCATAAATTAAATGGAGTTAGGTTGATAGGGAGGGGTTAACTTATCAAATTGATCTTTGCTCGACAGACTGGACTATTTCAGTCTCAGCACCCAGAGAGATTCAGCCTGTGACTCCCTTTAAAGTACCTATATGGTCCTAAATAACGGCTGTATTGGGTCCACAATTGTCTTGATGAACATTTTATGTATAATACAAAAAGCTTATGCAGCTTGACATATATATATATATGCATATAATCTTTTGAATTTATTTTGTGCATTAATAAATATATAGCCCCAATTATACACTGTAAAAAAAATCTTGGCAGCTGTGTTGCCAGAATAATTTTGTAGAAAATACAGTGAAAATGTAAACACATTTACAGAACAAGCTGTACATTTTACAGTTTAAAACTAGTAATTTACATTACACCCGTAAATATAACAGCTCTTTTCTGCTGAATTAACATGCCGAACCTGCTGTTAAAACAAATTATTTCTGTGATATTTACATGCATTTGTTGCATGTATAACAGCTCTTTTCCGCTGAATTAACATGCCAAAGCTGCTGTTAAAACAAATTATTTCTGTGATATTTACATGCAATTGTTGCATATTGTACGTTCATGTCCATTCAATTTGACTACAAAATATCAACCTAATAACATTTTTTTACTGTAAAAGTCTCATTATAAAGCAGTTGTTTTAACCAAATTTTATTGCCATTTTTACTAAATTCTTTTTTTAATGACGTTTTACATTAAAATCAACACCTAAATACTGCAAATGTATTTATTACAAAGGGCGTAAAAACTAGTTTTATGACTCCAACCGAATATTAATACTCTCACAGTAAAACTGCCTAAAAAGTATTTTTCACCACTTGCTAGGATTAGATCTCAGTAGAATACTAACTTTTCTATACATTGAAGGCAGATTGAATAATATTTCTGACAATTTTCTTTTAAACTGCAGTGCCATCTTTTGTAGATGTTTTCCCCTTTACAAAGAATGTGGAAAACTGTTAACAGATTAGGCATTCAAAATGCCTGTT
>OOFH01075951.1:0-13205 GCA_900323355.1 Merlangius merlangus
CGCACCAGAGACGCAGGATGCAGCTGTCACCGGGTTCCCACTAGACACACTAACCTGCCAGACCTTTCATGTCTCCATAGGTGTGCAACGCATCACTAATGATCAAGGAGCTCCGACGCTTGTAAAACCCCAGAATTCAGAGCAAACTGACGGCTGACGGGTCGTTGGCTGCCGCGCCTCCATTGTCAGACAATGATAAACAGCAGGTTTTCTACCCACTAGCCTCGTATAATAAACACACACCACCGAAATAATGTTTGTAACTCATACGAGTTTTAAGATTTTCAATGTTTACCCGTTTAGTGTGTGAAGATGTCCCGAAAAATGTATTACCATGAGGTGCGCATGGCTTTAATACAATCAAGATTATCACACATTTAGTAATTTTTCTTTTCCAACCTTTCGACTGATTATAAAAAACCTTAAAACAGTATAAAAAGGGATAGTTATACTGTGAACTGATACAACTTTTTTAAATAACACAACATAATACCACAGTCAAATATAACTCAGTGAGTAAAAGATTATGCAAGGACATGATTCACATCGACATTGATGCTATTCTGGGACATAGATAACACAATGGCCTTCACATCAGATATTTGAGCCTGAGCCTCTCGGCGAGGGGCAGTGGGCTCTCACCCCCGGAAAGCGAGTCGTCGCTGTCCAGAACCGTCACAGGGGAGGACGGGGCACATGCGATGAACACACCCTGGCCTGGACTGGTCTCTGGAAGAACGTCAGTAAAGCACTCATCTGGAGAGGCTTCGGGTCGCTGGACGGCCTGCGACGTGGAGCCTGAGGAGGACCAGCCAGAGGACTTGTCTCTCTTTGGAGCTGCGGGCGCCTTAGAGGCAGGCTTGAGCTTTGTGCGTCTGAGTGACTTGGACTTGGCCCTCCTCTCGGCTCCCGCGGGTCGGTTCTCGGCGCCACTTTCCTCGCTGGAGGAACACGCGGCAGTGCACACACTCCTCTTGGCGCGCTGCGGCGGTGACTTCCTGTCTCTGTTACCCAGGGCGACCGGGTCAAAGTGACGCTGGCGGGGAATGATGGAGGCCGAAGATAAGGCCGCTCTGACCGAGCCTGAGTGAGTCTGAGGGGCTCCGCTCCCGGCGTATATGCCCTTGCTGCGACCTTGTGCTGAGGCCAACGCACATAGTTCCGGAACGAGATGGTCCCGAGATGCCTTATTTGTGCTACTTTGACTACATTTACTAGTTTTATTTCCATCCAGCGCGTAATGCTTATCTGAGGGGGTGTTAGTGGCAGCTTTACCAGGGGCTGCTCCATGTGGGCTCTCGGACTGGTTATCGAGATGCTTTGTCAACGGGTCTTCGGTGGTCTTCGTCTGGCCCGTTACGGCCATGTTTCGCATGAGGAGCCTCTCCCTCAGGGGTCTTTCCATGTAGCCCACCTCCTGAGCGGGCCTGGGACCCGCTGGCCCAGACCCGGGCGCCACACCCCCAGTGGGGAGGCTCTCCTCCACCTCGCCGCCGGCCTCTGGGGCCCCCCGGGGCTCCGCCGTCGAGGCGCTCGGGGCAGGGCTGGCACGCGGGGAGAGTGTGAAGGAGCCGTCCCAGTCGATGTCACTCAGGTGCAGCAGGTCGACGATGGCGGAGACGGAGGGCGAGGCCGCGGCGGCCGGGCGTGAGGCGGAGGACGAGGCTGACTCTACGCAGTGAGGAGGGCAGCGGTCTTCTCCGAGTTTAGGGTGTTTGGGCGGTTGGGATTGGGGTGCCGGCAGGTCAACACCAAAGGTCTCTGGGCTGCGTTCAGGTGCAGTCGGTGCAGTCGGCGGAGGTGCAGACTGTTCACACGCGTTCGGTTTCGATGCCGCGGAGCTCTGCAGGTTCATGTGGGCCAGCAGGTCTGTGAGCCCATCGCACACGTCGGTGGGCTTCTCCTTCTTACTCTTTACTTTCTTCTCTAAAGAAACAAAGACGGATATTTGTTTATGTAACATGACATGGTGAACAGTACCAGGGTGAAATGAATCTACAACGGCTCAATTTATTCTTTAGTTAGTAGTGCAGGTTTAAGGGATTATTATAAAGGGATTTTCAAACATATTAGGGAATACTATGAGCTCTACAGCCGCTGAGTAAAGGGCCCATATGAGTAGCCTGACCAGAACTGTGAGACAGACACCTCTGGTGCATCAAAAGACTTCGGTGTGAAGCAGGCGAGCGGCCAAACTTAGCATTTACAGGTGTCAGAGAGCTGCTTTCTGCAAGCTACCACAACACGTTAGGTTCCTTTGATGTGGACCCTTTAGAGGAAGGCTCTAAGGGAAGTCTCTGGCCCGATAGCAAGGAGGGTCTATGTATGTCTTGGGGATGGCACTTCTTAAAAAAAAAAAAAAAAGATTTGCATAGCAACAATGTTATTCATGTTGTGGTTTATCCGACGTGGTTAAAAAATGCCTCTACATTATTTATTTTTCATTCATGTTGAAATATCCCAAAGATCCTCCAATAGTAAGGATCAGGGGGGGCTCTCACTCTTGGTCTTGTCCTCCTCTGCCAGAGCCTTGTCTGCCTGGTAGCGCTCCACCACATCTGGGTAGGCCCGGGAGAACAGATCCTCCTCCTCCACTGTCCTCACCTCGCCCTGGCCCTCCAGGGGACCGTCCTCGGGGAACGCATAGTGCTCTGTTGTGGGCAGAGGGACAGACACCAACAAAATATGTTATCAGAGTTGCTAATTTCCCCGCAGGAGACGGAAGAACACTTTAGAGGAATGTTTGCCAGGTTTTATTTTTCTGTTAGGCAGCAGGCGACGGCATGGTCTGCCCCCACCCTCTCACTCACACACACACACACACACACACACACACACACACACACACACACACACACACTTAACTTTAGAGAGGAGATAGCAAATTCAACATATTTTTTGCATAAGCCGTATAGGTGTTCTATTGCCGCATTACGACAGGTGGGGTTTCACAGGCCTGTCGTGTTGCATGTCCTTGTTCATGAGTTTTCCAAGGGCTCAGGAGGAAACAGGTTTAGCACCTAGCGGGTGTTGTGGCTAATTTGACACCTCCAAGGTCCTCCCTGAACACCAACTCATAACCAGCGACAGACAAGACCCCAAAGCCCTCCCAAATCTGCAGCCACCCCAACGACCCCGTCCCTCCAGCCTGGGTGGGCTAACCTGTGGAGACATGATGTCCTTTCCCTGGAGATCGGTAGAGGATTTACTTTTCAACGATTTGATGTCTGAACTGAAGAGCAACAGAAGCTAAAACGGTGGACATTATAGAGGACATCTCGACAGATGTCAAAGCAGAAATTTGTGGTGTGGTTTATGAAAGATAATTTTCACAATGAAGTGATGACTAAGAACACATAGACCTGGTGTGCGCCAGACGATTTCCAAACAGGCCACTCCATTCCTCACTCTTGGTTTCAATATTCTGTCACAAACAAAAACACAGAACAAGAATTATTGGAAGTGTTGGACCGAGCTAAAAATGTTCCCCAAATTATTTTATAATACATACCGAAGGGGTTTGATTTGTGAAGACGCCTCTTTCCGGCATATTCTGTTCATGAGGTCAGTGTAGGTCATCAGGACCAGCACCTTCTCACTGGTGTAGTGCTTCGGCCACTCCATCTTCTGAAGGGCAAATTTCTAAAAAAATAAATAGAGACACATTTGTCCCCCTGTGGATCCACTATGAACGATCCCCCGCCGGCTCCTTTGCACCGAATACATTTCATAACAGACTTGAATGAAAACGTACCTGCATTGGCAACATATTTGGCTTCCCCCACCTAAACTTTGCCACAGGCTTATCCTTGGAGATGAGAAATTCCTCAATGATCTGCAATGGTGAACATTGTTGAATATACTTCAAACCTGAAATATGCATTGATTCCAACGTGACAAGATTAGAAACGTAATTCACGTTACCTCTGTAAAGGGGAAATGTTCACTTGCCAATGTTTTCCTGAAATTGTAAAATAATAAGACAGAAGTGTAGGGCATCTTTATCAATCCATGTAGACTTGTTTTCACACAATACACAAAATTATGGGCTTGCTCTTTTGCATGTGCAGAGGCATGGGTAGAAGACTACAGAAGTGAAAATAAGTCTACTACCCGGGTCCTAGCGGGAGCTATTTTAAAACATCAGCATGAATCTCAGGATTTTCTGTTGGCGATACTCATTTTGTGGAGTCGTAGTCATGTAAAATCCTAATTAAAACGTAAATATAACGTAACATGGGCTAGTCAAGACTTTAGCCATGCCTCGCTTGTTTAAAGCACAACAATGTCGCCCCTTTCAAATAAATACTTTCACTATCAATTACTAAACAATGACCAAAAAACATTACTATCAATGGCATTCCTTTGCCCCTATACTTCTAAAATGTTGTCATTGAGATGTGACGTCACGATCGTGCAAGCCCTATAAAACCCCAAAAGAATGAGGTCTCTCTTTGTCCTGTGATGAGACCTCTGTGAAAAGTGTCTACACGGAGCACAGCATGCATTAACCCAATAGCTCCGTCATAACAGGGGAGACTGCTTCATCGGAGAGGGACTTGCTTTCTGATGCCAGCCTCAAAGGAGTTTGCCTGTTGTGCTGATCTGTGCCAGTCGCACGGGCACTGGTAGTCGTAGTCCTGTGGCTGGCAGAACTGCCGGCTGTGACACAGCAGGCAGCCCTGTCGCTCATGGGCCTTGGCGGAGCCTGAGGAGGGAGGAGAAACATGGACGATTTAGAATAAAACACTCCTATATACTCCTATATATATTATTTATATTGTACATATTTCAGAAATAGATGGTGAATCTCTTCAATCATTCTTTTAGGGCTTGATTGTGACAGCATTAGCTCCTGGTAACCAACCCCCTGACCCCCCCCCCACATCCCATTCCTTCCCTCCCATATCAGAACCTATGGGGCAGGGCTATACCCATTACCCACCAGGGTGGAGACATAATTTGCAATGGGGAACCTTCTTTGTAGCCCCCACTTGTACGCAGGGACCCTCCTCCTGCCATTGGCGAAACCTGAAGGGGTCATTTAAGACGCAAATTGTAAAAATAAAATAAATCTGGATTGGATTGGTTTCTTTGGTAACTTTTACTTCAAGGTATATGTATATATTACCTTTGCAGAAGTGTTTGTCCTTTCAATTTCTGAATAAGCTTCAAAACGTGTTCTTTACCAACTCCGTGTATGCCCTTAAAAAATAGCAACACAAGTTAAAATACAATAATTCATTTATATCTGGTAGTTGTCTGTTTATCTGTTCCATACCTTAGGGATGTAGTCACAGCCTAGAAGGATGGCCAGACCCACCAGATCCTCTCTGCACAGATGCAGTTCAGATTGTACTCGAGATGTGCGGTAGCAGTCTACCAGCGGGTCCTTGAATAAACACAAAAGGTTCTTTAAATGTCATATGCAGGAGATAAGTGTAACTAGTAAAATATACAAAAGTTTCCTTGCTGCTGATAATTACTGTAAGGAGCAACACCAGTGTTTTTCCTATAATACCTCCTATGTTACGAGGGTATGTCCTTAGGGAATGTATTTTTTACAGGAACATGAACCCTTATATTCATTAGCTTGCCTTAGTTGTCGTGTTGAAATTCCTGTAAACGGTTTTGGCTCCATACAAGAAGGCGTCTCCATCGTTGGTGATACAGCCATCTACCAGGCCCTGAGAGTCCAGGTAGGCACACATGGCCTCGGCCTCCCCTGCTGCAGTCACCCAGGGAACACCCAGACAGTCCAGCATGTCTGCACACTGCACACAGGGTGGCAGACAGAAGTCAGGGTGGCAGACAGGAGACAGGGTGGCAGACAGGAGACAGGGTGGCAGACAGAAGACGGTGGTGGGCATATAATATATATTATATGCATCCACTTGTCCATCCTAATGATCAGCGCACTCACCTCTCGGAGCACGGCCATAAAGCGCCCTCTACCGGTGCTTTTTATTGTTGTTGTGGTTTTTGTTGATTTTGAAGGAGCCTTTTTGACCCCTCCGAAGCGGCTCTCGGTCCTCTTGCTCATTGTTTCTGCCTTCAGCTTCGGGGCTTCACCTTCCATGACGAAGACCAGCTTGATCCCCATCAGTGTGAGGGACAACACTCTAAAAAATAAATTCCTGCACACATACGAGTTGTTAATAGTATCATACGAACATTGTTAGACTATAAGGCGCCAGATAATTTTGTACAATAAATGTTTACAAGTAAACAGTCTGGTATCAGCAGGTATGACCTTAGATGAGGCTTGGTGACTCTCCCCATCATAGCCTGGACGTGCTGCGCCTCGCAGACCCACAGGCTGAGGTCCACGGCTAAAGTGTGTCCAGTTAAGCTGTATAACGGCACGGATTCTCGAATCGGCCCAATTGTAGACCAGAGATCCTGCACACCCATTACAATGTGAATATTTTTTGCATCCAATTTAAACGACAAAACGCGTTGGCCTATCACATCCAAATCCGGGCTGTTTTTCAAAGCGTCGCGCCTAAATCACGCGTCATCTTACGGCGCCCGGTTACAGTCGTTGCTATGGATACGGCGTTTGTGTTTACGTGCTTCGTTGTAGCTACATTTCTCTACAAAATAAAAAAAATACTTGCGTGTGTACTCATGGCGAACACTCTAGCTATTCCTTCAAAGTCATACTTAGAAATATGTGGATTGGTTAAAGAAACGAGTTTCCATATCGCTAAAGGTGTCGCTGAAGTAGGTGACATTGTTTTTACCAAGCTTTCATGCATTTGATATAATATTTGATATTTGTAATTGATTTGATCTGCAACAATATAACAGGGATTAAAACAGAGATTCCCCGGGACGTTTCTGGATCCAACCATTCACCCATTTCTTGAATGTGAATGGCATGAGTACCTCTGCAATAAGAAATTGGTATGTTGATGATTATTTTACACAGGGCTCTAAAGTTTTGAACTGAGTTCAGAGTGAGATTTTGTCGGCGGGGGACACATACAGATTTTGTCATGGTGACTAATGTATGATAGTAAGCATTATTGGCCCTTAACACTAATATTCAGAAACAACACTGCCTCAAAAGGCTATTGGCTTAAGCAACACCAGTAGAGGCATATACTTTTCCCTGAACTTTTAAATGTTGCAAACGCGCAAAACATAATTAAATGTTTATGTGGCATTCAGTCCATTGCTTAAAATATAGGCCTATCTGTGGCATTCAGTAGGTCAATGCTGTGGTAAAGTGTGTAAAGTATGACCAAGTGTTTCTTTCTGTTCAATAGATAGAACTTTATCAATCCCCTGTAGGAGAAATGTGTTAATGTTTGTCCCTGTTAGCGGCGCAAATTGGTGGGCTCTATCCTGGCAATTTCTCTGCGTGAGAAATAGGCCTACGAAGTGTGGCGTGTGAGCGTGTGCATGGGTTGAATTGCGTGTGTCTCACGCCGAATGTGTGAAACTTGCAACTGATTGAGTTGGACTGTAGCCGATGCCCAAGGCCATAAAGGCTGTGCACAATGTCTCATAGTGGTCATATATAACATCATCTGAAATTAGTATTGAATGAGAAATGTTAAATTAAATAAATAATCAAAGAGACTGCAGCCGTTCTGATAGCAGAGAGGTTCACAGTCGACGTGCAGTCTCAGTTGAAATGGCTGTTTGCTTCATGTCTCTATCATTTCTGCTGTAATTTGATTGAACACTGTCATGCTGAATCAGACCATATGAGTCATTCAACACCTCTCACTTAAGGAACTGGGTGGCGAGATGTGGAACTTCTCAAAAAACCTGATGTGCTTTCTGAATGGAAAACTCCTTGGTGATGAAAAGGACCTTGGCACCTGGGCTGAGACACAGTGGAACTTCACTTTCACCAGGCCACATGCACTTGTTCTGGCCATAGCTAAAGACCACTACTGGAATCACCTCAACAGCACAGGGGCAAGTACACTCCACAGTCAGTCATAGATCGGTACACTCCACAGTCAGTCATAGATCGGGAGGAGTGCATTTCACATCAGACACAATACATTTCTTGTATTCATCCACACCTGTGCTTTTATACACCCACACATTCCTTTTCTATTACCCTCTGGGAAGCATAGATATATTGTATATCTTGAGGGGAGATATTGCTGTTATACAACAGTTCTAAAAACACCGTTTATTAGTCAAAAGTAATAAGCAACAACAGATTTTGATTTGTTTGTTTATTTAATGATTTATTTGGCTCAGCCAACACATATAGATCCGCAACTGGACTGGGACTGAACTGTTGCCAAGCAACACTTAAACACACTACCAATCTATGCTACATAAAGACACATCAGACACACAACATTAACGGTTATTAGAACACCTGTAAAGTGGAGTGATACATGTATTGTTAAAAGTCCCATAGCTGTTATACTCTATATCAGCACTCAATGCCTCTTGTCCAATCAAATTACTTGGTCGGAACTAACTGTTGTATAAATATAAATATATGTCTTGAGGGGAGAATCTTGGCCAATAAAGCATTGGGATGGTCTGTAGTGGGATGGTCATATTCCTTTACTTACATTTATTTTTGGTTAGCAAGCCTAAAGTTCTGTCAGTTTAGTCTCTTTTATTTCCCTATAGAATCAATTTGTCTTCATGGATATTGACATTCGCACTGAAGGAATTGGGAGGTTAGTGTTTGAGGTAAGGTATTGGCATGACATCCAAAATGTATTTTAAACGTCTATATAGTAATAAATAGTTGAGATGAGATGGGGAAATCAAAAATATTAATTGCGTTAATTATGAATTAATTATTGATTGTGTCAGTCAATCTTTCTTCCCAGCTCTTCTCCAATGTGTGTCCAAAGACATGTACAAACTTCCGGGCTCTGTGCACAGGGGAACTGGGTCTGTCAGAGGGGGGCCTCATGCTGGGCTATAGGGGCTCTCTGTTCCATCGGGTCGTGCCTAATGGCTGGATACAGGGGGGAGGTATGGCTGTCAGCTCCATGAAAACCTCTATGTTAACATTGACAAAACACTGTGTTTCATTACCATTTATATTGACCGCCTCTACAAATCATTAATATTTTCATTTAATATTTTAGATATATCACCAGCTGGAAAAGGCGACGGAGGGGAGTCGATCTATGGTCCATATTTTGAAGGTAAATTCAAAAACCTTGCTATTTACTTGTTTGGTTGGAGATGTTAATCAAGTTGTTATCTGTTTTCTCTGGCTCTAGATGAGAGCTTTGCGATTTCCCATACTAAACGAGGCATTCTTGGGATGGCCAATCAGGGTCCCCATAGCAACAGATCCCAGTTCTACATCACTATGCAGCCAGCACCCTGGATGGACAAGAGTTATGTTGCCTTTGGGTCTGTGCCACTTATTTATTTGATCAGATGTTTGTCTACTATCGTGGCAGATTGTTCAGATTTTCATTCAAGATAATTTATGTGTTTCTGTTTCCAAAACGCTGACATTAAGTACTTGTACGATTTAATTCCAGTCAACTGGTAGAAGGCGCAGATTTCCTGAAGAAACTTGAAGAAGTCCCTACATGTAACGAAAGACCCAAGCAGGACTGTAGAGTGGCAGACTGTGGAGTATTTGAGCCATGATTGCTCGACTTACCTTTCTTCTTATTTTTTCTTTCTTTGCACCAACTTTGTAAAACGTTGGCTAGTCTACTGTGTTGATGAATTATTATCAGAATTAAAAAAATATACGATATCTGGGGATTATTTGTATATACCAAATGTGTACATTTTGTTTGCTTTTATATTATATAAATATTGCTGCTGTCTAGATAGGTTTAAGAATAGCCTAGCTGGTGATAAGCTCCTCAGTGCAATTGTATTCCACCCAGAGGAGGACGTCAACACCTGGGCCAAATGATTACCAGGAATTGCAAATGTGCAGCAGTAGATTACGATTGGAATACGTCATACGTATATGATCCAACACTTTCAGCTGCCACAGCGTAATAATGCAGTTGGCAACGCATTTCTATTTAGCCCTCCCAGGGAAATGGTAAATCGATTGCATTTATACAGCGCTTTTCTATCAAGTAGCCACCCCAAGCGGTGTACGATATTGCGAACATCCACGCATTCATACACCCATTCATCCACATCAACGGATGAATGGGTGAATGTAAGGTGACAGCCAGCTCGTCAGGGGCAGTCAGGTGGGCGTCCTGCTCAGGGACACCGCGACACTCGCTAGGAGGAGCCGAGGATCGAACCAGCAACCTTCCGGTTACCAGCCAACCCGCTCTACCTCCTGAGACACATGACCTGTCGAGGAGGAAGTAGAACCGAGCAGTAAAACGTCAACGCACCACGAAGAGGAACCACATTTCAGAAACCCCTTTCTAGACGCTCCGTGAGAGAATTAACCTCCGTTGGCTCAGAAAGCAGTGACATTAGCAAAGGTATCATGTACTTCAGAGCCGTATTGTCCACGTTAGTGGTCGCTCTGGTGTGCTGGTCGACCAACACAACAGCAGACTCAGGTATGTTTGCGACGTCTCTCAACGCAGTTTTTCTCGATCAGATTTTTTTTGTAGCTCTCAGCTCTGAGCTAGCAGCTAGCTGTTTAGAAATAGGTCCAATGCTCTACATGACACTCCTTCATTTGTGATACCTCTTTAACTAAATACGTCGTCGAGCGCTTCGTTATTTGATCTCTAGGTTATTAACATCCTGATTCTGGTCCCATGGCTGTCAGTCCTGTCTGAGTCACAGGTCTGGATCCACGTTGGCCATTCCAGCCCAGTTAACCATACCTTATCTCACCCAAACTCTGGCCTATTGCGGTTAATAATACATGTACAAGTGTGGTGATTGTGCACTTTATAAAGTACATACGATACGTGTTTAAGTTATGTAAGCAAATAATCAATTCCAGGGTAGTGTATAATTTGATAGTGGGAAACCTGGTGTTCGCCGCCGTGGGCCATGTAATCTATGATTTGTTATAATAATCTATTATTTGTTATAATAATAGGTTACTGCTGATTTTCCCCGCCACCAGTAACGCGGGAAAACACTGTTGACCACGACAAGTGAATTGAAATATTTAACAAATGTATATGATCACATCATAAAAGCGTTTAAAATGTATATGGATTTACAATTTGCAAGTTCTTTTAAGAATAGCCTATTTTAGAAATGTTGTATCTAATCACATGTGACTCCTGCGTTAGGCCTACTGTTGTCTGGGGCTTCTTGACAATTACTCTCCACCTTTGCCTAATGGACTTTTTGTTTACAGGTGATTGTACTGCTGTGACCAATTGTCAAGAATGTACTGCCATTACTCTATGCCAGTGGATGAACTGCTCATCATGTGAGTATCTGAATGTATGACAAGTTGTAGAGCTTTACAGGTCAGGTATTGTGTCACCCTAATTCCCGAGGCTGCTGAATTGATTAGACATGATTCCTGGCTATGAAGAGAATGTGTAGCAGTCCAAGTTTGCATTTAGTGATATCATCGCCCAAATTCCCAAACCCTCAATCAGTAGGTAATTCCTACTCTACGGTTTTAAGAGTGGGCAGAAAATGACATTTCAGATTTCTTAACACTTTTTCCTATATGTAATTCAAATTTCACGTATGCATGATGTTTGTATTGAATGTTACACATAATATTGTGTCACTTATAGTGTGTTACCGGTATATAGTTTTGATTATATATTGTTATGTAATTCCAAAGTTATCAGTCTTTGATATTGTCACTCTAAATAAAGAGTCAAATAAGATTTCTTCTGCTTATCTATCATAGAGGATCTGCCAGTAAGTACTGTACTGTGGAAGTTAATTATTCAGGATCCTTGAACGATGGCTGTGTATGGTAATGATTGCACGTCTTAAGAGGAAAAGAAAAATGGAATGGCAAATCTAGAGAGAAATGAGTTAGATCACTGTCACTTCTCACGCGCTGCTCTCAGGTGGCTCACTTTATGAGCTTTTGTAGGTCACTCTCTTACCGGGTTGCAGGGTAAGCAACCGCCTGTTTACCTGTTTTCAGTGTGATTCTCATTTGGAGTTATGAGTACATCTATAGTTCCTATTCTGGTCATACAGACTGTAATGTGTGTGAGGGTAGCTAAGCTACTCACTTTCATGTGATGTATCACTGCCATTGACTATGACTACAATGCTGGGACAAGGGAGGATTTGGAAGGGGGTAGGTACAGGATGAAGGTAATATCCTTATCCTGGAGATCAGAAGGAGGGCTATTGTCACTTTTAGGTGCTAACTCAGTCCTGCTCAACCTCCACTGCTTTTGGAATGGCCGTGCATTAAATATATTGAACATTGGACACCTGGAGATGAGCCAACCAGTGCCCACAACACATAGCCTCCGAGAGAGATCGGGCCTTCAGCTATCTCCTGCTGAAGGCACCTGGTTGGGTGTAGATAGACAACCAGAAGAAACTGTTTGCTGTTGTCGTTTTCCTGCCGGTGAGAACAATGGGACTGGCCACCTCACTGTGGCATGCGTGGCTGAGTCGTTAAACAGGCAGGGCCAGTTGCCAATCCCATGCCTCTCCTTGAGAGATGGAAAACAGTGGCTACAGGGCTTAGTGTGTCCTCCTCTGCCTTCCCCGCCTACCTACCTCAGGACCTACCCGACTGCATGTGACCTACCATGGCGACACTAAATAATCCTCAGTCGTGTCCTCCGGTTCAGTTTGTAATCATTTTATATCACACCAGAATGCTACATGGGCTACAGGCATCAGCACCCCCGTTCAAACCACACGTACACATTGCAGGCCTAGCTAATGGTTCTCACAAGCCTAACACCTGATCCCCTAGTAGATTTGAAATCGGCAAAACCCTGAAATGGTCAGCAGCTGGTCAGGGAGGAGGGCGTTGGCGAGATGTAGCCCAGCTTATACCAACCTGCTGCAGTGAGCTCCCAGCTATCACTGTTATTCCCAGAGGGATCTTTTGGTTGCATGATTTTGTGTAAACAACACGCCTCTTGTGTCAGCAGCACACTTCCCCAAAGCACTGTATCTATGCGCTACAAAGCTTGACATATGTACAAGGCAACCTCCGCACAGTGGTGTTCGGTGACAGCCCTCTTGGCACCATTGACCCATTGGGTTGGCGGGGCTTTAGTCCTGCTCCATCAGCCCTCGCTTTAAAGCGGGCAGAAGATCTCGACTGTGGCTGCTGCTCCTGCTGCTGATGTCACCAT